>VDFB02093401.1:0-24127 GCA_007258455.2 Sequoia sempervirens
TTCAGTTGAATTTAGATCAGTTTAGTTCAGTTTAGTTTAGATCAGTTCAGTTCAGTTCAGTTTAGTTCAGAATCAATTTAGTTTTGTTTAGTTTAGTCTAGTTTAGTTCAGTTGAGTTTAGTTCAGTTCAGTTATGGTTTAGTTATCTTCAGTTAGTTTTAGTTGAATGCTAGTTGAATTTAGTTAACTTGGAATGCATGGCTAATGACTTGAGTTGCATGACAGATAATAGGGACTACCTTCAGTTAATAGGGGATGACTATTCTTGCATGAATGGTGTTGAGAAATGTTTTAGTTAACAAGAAATGACTTGGACCCAACTTGGGTGCCCGAGTTTTCTTCTTGGAATTAACTCCTTTGCATGTTGAGATATTTCAGAAGGCTCAGTTAAGTGGGACCTCTTTTGGGCACCTACTTTGAGGATGAAACCTTGAAGATATTTATAGAACAAAGGTTGAGTTGCTACTTTAGTTTGGGACGCCCAAATGCATGAAGATGAGGATTTGACATTGTTCTTCATGGAATAACTCTATTTGCATGAGATAGGTGTACCTTTTAGGGATAGGGCTTGAGCATTGTAATTATAACTCATGTTGGGGTTTACAAAGTTAATCAAAGGCTATTTATCTCAAGCAAGTTGAAGAGAGTTTGGATTAGTTGATTGCACGTTGTGAAGAAGATTTGTTGAAGGAAGAAGAAGCATCTCAAGGAAGAATTGGAGCTATTGTAATCTACTTCAGAGATTGATAATAGATTAATTCTTGGTGGAGTTTTTTCCTGAAAGGGTTTCTCCATAGTATATGTTGTGTATCTTCTAATATCTTGTCTAATTCTTCTACAGCTTCTATCTTCATTCTACAAATGATAAAATGAATTAATCAGATAATCACCCACAAAGAATTTGTAACAAAGAATACATATTTAAATCAGAAAGTATAATAGTTTTACAAAGTATTAATCTACATAAACACCTCAATTTTCAACAATATGGAATTACAAACTCATCCCAAAATTCAATTGCTTTTGGTGGGATGCTATACATGGAAGAATCCTCACCATCGATGTCCTCAATAGGAAAGAATTTCAATTTGTGAATAGTTGTGCTCTCTATCTTTGGGTAGAGGAATTTATTTGTCAGCTCTACTTATCCATTGTCCTTTTGGTAGGGAAGAATGATCTTTGACTCTTCAAAATCTCCTGTCTATTTGGGTGTTTTTGAGGGACATAAAAGACCTCATGAGTCAATGGAGCTCTAATCCTTTGTCTCATCCTATAACTAAGGAGATTTGGAAGTAGGTCCCCCCTTGGTCTATTGGCACCTGTGGAAGGAAAGGAACAATATAATTTTTAGGGAAAAGTAGAGAAGTAGTGGAGAGGTGTTTTATTGCACAAAACAACAAATTGTCGAGAACTTGAACTCGAAAGTCTTTGATTTCTCAAAATTCATGCCTAACTATAAAGACATTAGAGTCAAGTAGCTTTGCGGTCTCAACCAATATTTGACTAAGATTAACTGGGCCAATATCCCTAGTGGGAACCTAACTCTCTAGAGGCCTCCTCATGAAGACTGGGTTAAATTAAATTTTGACGGTTGCTCTAAAGGAAATTGGAGAATTGCTACTGCTGGAGGTCTGATAAGAGAACACGAAGGGATATGTATTGAAGCTTATGAAAAATGTATTAGACGTGCTACCAGTTTTTCCAAGCAGAGGCTGCTACTACTCAAAAAGGTATTAAGAGGCCACGAGAACTTGGTTTTGATAAAACAATCATTGAGGGAGATTCTAAATTGATTGTTGATTGCCTCAATGGCTTAGCTGAGCCCCCTTAGAAAATCAACAACCTTATCGAGGACTCAAAGCGTATGTTTAATTTTATAGAAGGTTTCTTTATGTCTCACATCTTCAGAGAAGGTAACACTGTTGTAGATGCGATCTCCAATGTGGGGCTCTCTAATACCTAGTGATAGTTCTAGAAGTTTGAACATATTTTGATTCAAATCAAAGAGTGGCTTGCTAAGGATCGGTCAAAAGGGGTTTGCTCTAACTAATGATGATGCTTCTTGTCTCCTTGGTCAATGGGTTGCTACTGAGTTTGGGGGTCAAGGCGGTCGTCTCTAGCCCATTTTTTAATTTGAATTTGAATTGTGTTGATGATATGGTGACATGTATTAAAATTGAAGGTCTGGCTTAGATGGTGATGTGTGTTAAAACTGAAGGAGAGGTGCGAACAGAGTGGACCCGATGATTTCATCTCACTTTCATAATTTAACAATATGTTTCTATATGGTTTGGCAGGGAATTAATCATCAAATAATTAGGATAGGTTGCTTTAAGGGAAAGTTTCCAATGATCTAGGATAAAACTAAGAATAATGAAAAGGTAAGTATCATCTAGACTTACATTTTTAAATTTATTTCCCTTAAAGTTATTTATTTAACTCAAGCTGAGTACAATGAGGGGATTCTAATTGACAAGACCGCGAATCGTATTTCTCGCGATACTAAGGATTTGGGGCTTATTTTAATAATGACATCAAGGTTATGGAGCTCTTTTTCAAAGAGCCCTCACTTATTTCATATGCCTTTGGTGGAAAACCGCCACTTCAATAGATGTTTGTGTTTTAAATGGATTTTATTATCCATTATTATTAATTGTAGTGGTTGTATTCACATAGATTATGGGTACTAGAACAAGATTTTCGAAATCTAGTGAAAGATTTAATATCAGGCTCCTATCTCTGAAATGACTTTAGTTAAAGGCCTCTCTTTCTTGAAGTTTAGTGACTTTAGCAGAATTTTGTTAGAGATGTTGGTGCCTCTATTCCTCTGCTAAATTTTAGGGAAGCCTATATCATTTTGAGAACTATTTACTTTTTACCCATTGTAGCTATTGCGGTTGTTGGTAAAATAGTTTCTCTGGCCTCTATTACATTATTACTAGATTGGGGACCCTAGGAAGCAATCTAAGCCACTTTCTTGTGTTCCATTATGCCAGAATGTGGAGCTCTAGAGGCTCTTCGAAGATACTGGAATGATGCCTTTTTTCATGGCCATGAGAGGATTTAATGATGATATCATTGCTAAGTTCTACAATTCGTGGAGGGGAGATAGAGTTCAAATTAGAAGCATTGGATTTGAGGTGTCCCCAGGGTTGATTGTTGTTGTGAATAGCTTACAGTATAGTTGTATGAGAGTGGCTAAAATTAGCAACAAAAACTACCAAATGTTTATTGATAGTTTCCTTGAAGGGCATGAGAAGCTTGAGTGGTGCCAAAATGGCTACAATAGGGAATGGATCGTGGCCTCTTATGGGGTGGCCTATGTGCACATAATGAAATATTTTACCCTAGAGGGAAAGTACACAACAATTCATGGGTATCACTTCCCCTTTATTTATCATATAAGGAGAAATGTAAAGATTACTATACCTTTTTTTTGTTATATTCTCTTAAGAAATGCAAGGCTAAAGGGGCTTCACCTCCCCTTCACCAGGGCCTGATTTAGTGCCTCTAGAATTATGCCTCAGTCATCACTCCCCTTCTAGGCCCATCCTTGGGAAATGAACCCAATGCTAATGTCACCCAAGTAAACCAAACAGACCCCCACCCTCTTCCTCATAGAAATTATCATGGTGAGGGAATTTCCTCGGCTAAACCTCCTCCCAATAAACTCACAATTGTTCCCTCAATTATGAAACAATATTCCATCAGAGGTCTCCTTATCAAAGGGGATCCTACTGTCTCGAATGTGAAAGGTAAGGAGAGTATCTCAAACCCTCCTGGTAATCCCTTGGGAGCAAAGAGGAAAGGTCATGATATTGAAAAACCTAAAATAGCTTAAAAATTTACCAATGAGATAAGAGATGTGAGGAAGAACAAGGAAAAATGGATGACTCTAGAATTGGGAAGGGTGGAAGACAATCAACTGGGTTGGTGTTCTAGTCAGCATAAGGAAAACAACTAAATTATGAGGAACCTAGAGAAGAACCTAAAGGAGTGGCTCCAACCCCTATAAATATTAGCAAAAAGGAACTATTTGTGGTACTGGGTGAAGACCTCCCAGAGGATTCCGCTAGTAATGATGAAGATGAAGAGATGGAGGGTGTTGACCAAGTGGTAGTCCAAGATTTAGAGGACAATGAAGATGATGGGGGTAAAAAAATTTGTAAATAAATTGAGGATGTTGTCATGAATGTTATGGAAGAGGTGGACGGGTAGGCCATGGAGGACATGGAAGAGGATATGTAGGCTAAAGATAGGCCCTTGGAATTTTATCTCACTCAATTCTAGGAGTGCAAGATAAAGTGAGAAAAATGGATAGGGCATTTAATAAGCTAATGTAAATTGCTCTAGGTATCATGTAGAGGTCTATTTCTAGCATTGTGAATGGTTCGACCAAAGTTAGGAAGTGCCATAGAAAGATGAACGCCTCTTAGGCTGAGGAGATGCAACTGCAATGAGATGAAGCAGTTGATTGAGGAATGGGACTTAATCTACAATCCTAGAAAGTAATGTGTCTTTTGTGTCTCTTGAATATGTGAGTTGTGCCATGGTACTTTATGGGTCTGCGTGCCCTCTTGTTTATGTTTGTCTAGGCTCAATTTTTTGGTCTTTAGCTATATGGTTGGCTTTTAGCTTCTACTATTTTCTTTTGGTTAGGGTTGCTATTTTGTTGCGGGGTTTTGGTCCATTTTTTTGACCTTGTTGTTTTGTGGTGGTAGTTCTGATGGTTGGTTGGCCTATTCATTGTTCTCTGTGTGAGTTTAGGGGCCCTTTCCCCTACTTTTGTTATCAAAAACAAATTTCATTATTATTGCAATATTTTCTAGCATATCAATATTTGATATGTCAAAATATTATGATTATTTTCATATAATGAAAAGGAAAAACACTATAATTTTTATTTAATTTCCTTAATTATTCAATAGAATTAACAAATATCGAGTTCATTTTTTATGGAAATTGACATCTAATGCCAATCCTTTAAATCATACTTTGTTGAAATGGGATCACATATCTTCTCAAAGAATAGAGAAGATATTTTGTGGAAAGAACTATTTTGTATTGAATACCAAGATATAGGTAGAATTCAGCACAAGCAACCTATGCACCATTATCAAGGGTGAAATGGAGGAAAAGTGTAGGTGATGGTTTTGAATGGGGGTATACACCTATTTTCCTTATTTCATTAAGAAAAATAGATCCCCTAGGGAAAGATTGGCTTTCAACCCTTGGGTAAGTCAATCTTGATGGATATCTTGTTGTTTTCCTTATGACTGAGGATGGGCTAAATCAGCCTAAAATGTACTTTTGGGGGAAAATATAAAAATAGTAAATACACCCAATTATGCAATGTAACACATGAAAAATCAATTCAAAACCTTAATCTAATATAATACACAAAGTTTTGATAGATCTAAGAAATATATGATTTTATGCACCTATCACAAAAAACCTCTGCTTAGTGTTCTCCTAGGATAGATTCACCCTAGGGAAAATGGGTCTTGCTACAAGGGTTCAAAATACGATTTCATAGTCCTTTGCTCCTGGATCTCCACTCCCGATTCATCTGGATTTCATATTCAGAAGTCAAAATTAAATTCTACAGGCGAGTTTTTGTGGCTTGACAACAATGTTGACAACTTTGACAACTTTGCAAAATTGCACTTTTGATGGATCTTTGATCCTTCTTCAACCTAAGATCTACAACACACACAAGAAGGAAAAATTGTTTATATTTGGTGAATGGGGATTTTCCTTGGTCAAACCCCGTTTTGATAGTTAAACCTTGAAATAAAATGAAATAAGAATGAAAGGAATGATTAATGAAAACTTGCCATGTTGCAACTCACCAAACCCTTGAATTGAGATCCTTGAAGGATTGAAATCTAATACATCTCTCTAAGGTCTTGATCTTGAATGAAATGGTCTTGATGCTTGAAATTTGACTTGAATGCTTGAAACCTACATCACCATGTTAGCTCCAAAAACATGCATGAATGAAGATAACTTTTACATGATGCTTGAGATCTTGAATGCTACAAAAAATGACTAATAAATCTGCTCTTGAGCACCTTTGACAATAATATTTTCTATAATTTTTTCTCTAATGAAAATTATAGGATTCAAAATGATTAAAAGGCCTTGTATTTTCCAAAAATTAAACATCAAAGGATGACAATTGCAGGTTTAATTTGAATCATGAAAATACTGTTGAAAACATATTAATAATTGGGGTGCTAAAATTAAGGGGGACCCATTTGCCCTTAGGAAAATGGGTCTTAGGCCCCAAACCTAGGATACACCAATTTTAAGGCAATTTAATTAGTTGCAATTATTTAATACAAATTTCCCTTTCGGAAAACAAGATTAATTAGGATTTTAAGTATATAATTGGGGAAATTAGAGGCTTAATTAAGTCTAATTAATTAAGGGACCCAAACGTAGTGTGAAAATATAAACGAGTACATTTTCTGACACTATAGAAGGTAAATAAAAGAAACAAAAAAGAAGAAATATTGACCTTGATCTACTAATTTTCAAAATATATCAAAAGGAACTATTTATTTTATTTTAAGTATTAGAGATGGAATTCTCTTACACATAGAAAGTTTAGTTTCACCTTCTAAATCTTTGATATTACTAGAACTTATTCAGGAAGGAACTATGATTTGAAATTATTAAATTAATAGAATTTTTTTAACAAAGCCTATGAACGTAGACCAAAAATTAACAAACTACCTTGCTAAAATAAAAAATAAGTTTCCACCAGATGGTTTCAAATGTTGTATAATAAAGATTCAAAACACATTTAATTTTACAAAAGAACATCCATGAACAATTTAAGATTCTAATTCCATTGTAAACTTTAAATATCTAAATAAAAACGATCTCCTTGATTTATTAATATTACATTATCTTCTCATCAAGAACATGTAATGTCAAACATTGATTCCAAAGAAAAATAATAAAAATTCATACTAAGTTATCAAGAAAATGAAGTATTTTTAATAAATAATAAATATATATTTTTTCAAATATTCTTATCATTCTAAAAATCATCAAAAATCCTATAAAAAAGATCCATATTAAAATTTCCTAACCATGGTGCACTAGGGAACCTAAGATGAATTATTCATTAAAAAAAATATAATAAATAAAAATCCAAATTGGATACAAATAAAAATAAATAAAAAATATCCAACAAATGGTTGGTAGAGGGGGTTGTTTATGTAACAATTTTCAAGAATAATGAATGACTAATGGAATTGGATTCATACTTTGAAATGATGGCTTCTTTTAAGATAATGAATTTTGGATGCTAGTAGTATAGTTAAGGCTTGTTAGACTTTCTTTTTTTGCATTTGGTTTTCTAGGCGGTTAGTTTTCTAGGTGTAAAATTATATTTATTTTAGGGGCTTGGTGTGGAAGGTGTCATTTTTCAGTAGAGAAGGATATACATGTTGATGTGAAAAAGAAGGGGGCCAATAGAGGAAGAAAAAAGTATCTAGTGAGGAGATGTATAATTTCTTTATCCTATTCAAGAAGTGAGACATTAAGGATTGTGATATTAGGCATTTGGTGCATCATATATAGGAGTTGGAAAAGGATCTTGATGGAGCTCCATTTGTTAGTTTCAATCTACCATGGAAAATTTAATGACAGACCTAGGGCATGCATGAGAGAAGGAACTTGTTTAAAATAGCTCAAACAATTAGCTATGTCTCCTTTCTATCAAATATTTTTTATTATTTCCTCCTCCATAATAATATTGAACATAAAATCCATAAGGTAAAGGGGTATTTCAACTATGTCTCAAATCATTCACATGTCATGAAGAGTTGATTAAATTTTTAGTAAAAAGTATTGAAACCTATCACAAAAGGTGTTAGGGTTTCCATCCCAATTGAGAGAATCCCATCCCTCTTTGAATTTTTTATTGAGGATGAGTTCATGGAAGAGTTGGTGGTATCCCCTCCTTGTAAGGGTTCTTCCTTTGAAACTTGAAATAAAATTAATTTTAGTATTAAGAAGTTTTGTGATAGTTTAATTCTTTTCTAATATATCTTAATCCCATATGGATTTCTCATTTTAGCTATTGGGCTAAGGGTTATTATTTTCTTAAGTTGGTCCATTCAACATTGGTTTGGTTGATATTTTATGTCACTTAAATATGGAATTCCTAAATACTAGTTTTTGCATTAGGTTTATGGTTGGGGGTCTACGTACGTACACTGGTTCAATGTTACTTTATTTCTCAATTAATACATATTCAATATTTCAACTAGTTATGCTCTTGCATTGATGTCTCTTTGGATCCTTGGTTTATGTGGAATTTTAGATCTAGTTGTCTTTTGTCGTGCTAACATCTAGGAGATAACTACTTCCCTTCTCAATCAATTTTTTTACCCCAATAAGTATATTAACAAAACTTATAAATAAAGATACTTCACTTTACATTGTTTTATCTATTAGGGTAAATAGAATTTACCATGCTTAAGTTTACTTAGGAATAATAGTACTGCATTTAATTACTCCAGGTGGTTTTTTCCCGTGTTGGGTAGTTTTCTCACACATCACATATTTTTCTACCTTTATAAGGCACTATTGTATATTATGTAATTTATCTCATCCCATTTTTTTCTCTAGTGAAATAGCCTTATGTTGCTTCTCTCGTTTTTGTGAAGATTATTTGTAGGTTGTGATTCTGGGCTCGGTGGTTGACACCAACATTATCTACATTATCAAATAATGAATGTATTTTAGAGAGTGAATCATCTAATCACATAATGTATATGTATGATTGTTAAATAGGCACATGACAAATGAGAGGGGGGTGAATCAGTTGTCACAAAATTCAAACTTAAGACTTCAACACTTATCAATTCCACAACAACACTATTTTGTTATTAAGTAAGAGCATGAAACACAAATAATAGAAAGTAAATCAACATAATGAACACCATATTTTTACGTGGAAAACCCAATAAAGGAAAAACCACGGTGAGAGTTGACTCACAATATAAAGAGATTATAAAACTGAATACAAAGGCTCACTGCCCAGAAGAGGACTCACTTTCCAAGTACAAAGGCTCACTACCTACATAAAGGACTCACTGTCCAACAGGGAGGCTCATTGCCTATAGAAAAAATTACAGAACAAGTTAGGCTATACAACCAAAATGAACTGAAAAGATGCACCTATCAAGTGTTGATGCAGTTCTGGTGATGCTCAATATACAGACTTAACGCATTTCATCTTTTTTGCACTTCTTCACTTTAGCATTCATAACTCAATCATCTGTCTATTATTTTGTTCAAAACTGTTCAATATATATATATATATATATGCCTGATCTTTACCGCAAGCATCAATTACGTTGGCCTAATTAGATGCACTTCTTATTTACGAGAAATATCAACTTTTGGCTCCAATCATTCATAAAATATTTCCAAAAACAATTCAAACCTTCAACACGTTACATCATGTTGGCATAGACCAAAAATAGGTTGCACATATGTCCACATATTGTATCACAATTAACTCAAGAAGTTGGCCAGAAATAGACTTCAAAGAAAAAAGGAAACCAACAGAATAATGCCACTACGTCCTACGAGCACTAGAGCACATAATAGTCTGATCATGCATGCCTTCAACAATCATAAAAAATCTCCCAAAACCGCAACCTTTAGCTATCAACTGTAGATAAATGCAGACTAAAATACTGGAGAGTGCACCAAAAATACCAGATCCACCACCAGAGGAGATAAACTAGTTGCACACACCATTTTAGGGTACCATACCAAGCTACAAACATGGTGACATCAATGACAACATATAGAAAAACTTCTCCATTCTTCCAACAATCTCCCCCTTTGTCATTGATGGCAACATGTAAAAAATTTCTCCTTCAATCTCTCCTAGATCATTTCAAATCTCTCCCCATAACTTTATATTCTAACTCTCTCCATACTCTAACTCTCTCCCTCTTTGACATCAATGGAAAAGGGTGACAAAAAAGAGGTGTAAACATGGTGACATCAAAATTTCAAAAAGAATTCCAACATTTTAAAAACTTTCAAACATTTAAAATTTAAGTGAAGATGACATTATTCACCTAAAATAACTTCTTGTACCTCTCTTTGAGAGCTAGATACAACTTCTTCCAGATGAATATAGTTGAATCCATTCTTGTGCATGTACTTTCTAATAAGGCCAACAGAGTGAAAGAAGATGACCAATTTGTAGAGGAGCACTATTTTTCAACATCTTCTACGTCGGTAAGTATTCCAGAAAGACAGTCTAGCCGGACCTCAACAATCTCCTTAAGGAGCTAGAAGGTCTTCACCACATCATCTCTTTGTCTTTGTACAATGATCAGTTCAGTTTGTAATTCACCAACTCTTAGTCTTTTCTTCCCTTATTTATATTTAAAGATATCAAAATTCTTTCCAATGTTGTTCACTTCATATTCAATCACTTCAATTTTGCTTCTAAAATTATCTACTGTTGCAGGTCATAGAGACATTATTTGTAAATATTTGATGTTTATTTAATGCACTTCCTTGTTTCTATGATTAGTTCAGATAATCTCTACTTAGCTTTACCACATCTCTTTTCAACCAAGGTTTCCAACTTGCGTCCTTCTAAATCTTCAAGCAACATTCTTTCTTCAACAATCTCAACTAGATTTTCTGGCAAGGAATAAAAAACAACTGGTACTTCAATACCTTTTAAAAGTAAATATTCTACCAAAGAATCATCAATCTTCAGTCTATCAACAGGAGAGGTTAGATTCCATAATTCACCAATTTTCTTCATCTTTCCCTTAACCATCATAGACTGGATGTCATCAGGATCAGAGGATTCAGATCCAGTTAGGGATTCTTTCTCCTTTGCTTATGAAATGTCAATGATATCTTCAGTTATAACTTTTCTCTTCTTTGATTTTGGAGGGGAATCACTAATGACAACTCCAATTCTATTTTATTGGAGGAAGAGCCCACTTCAAACTAACTCAATGCAGATATACCAGAGCAAAGATTTGTTTTCAGGGATTAGAAATATGATCTACGCATAGTTACATTATCTTCCAATGACTCTAGATATCTATAGACTTTCTTCCCAATAGGAATATCAGATTCCCACACAACATTATCCTTTCCCCGTAGGGAGCTCAAAAATTAAAACACCAAGCACACCAACAAAGATCCAAAATGATAGGGATAACCCTCAACCAAGACATTCGAGCATTTTCAAGTAACAAGCTGCACAAATCAAACTGCCTATTCTCCTTAACCATCATATGAGCAATGTGTATGACAATAGCTAAAGTCGAGCTTTCATGATTTCTAAAATAATTTTTATAAGAAATATTGTATGCATGCAACATACCTAATAGCCAAATCTGCAAGTGTATCTATCAATAGTGCTTGAGGGTCTTTACTAATGCCAGTCAGTTCCTCCACATCTTTGTACTTCACAATTTTCTTTCTAGGGAGTACTCCAATACTGCATAAACTAGTAATCCCTCTGATTGCTTCCTTCGAGATTAAGTAGGGTTTGTCCAATACAATACTATCGTTCTTGAAATGATTCAATAGGAAAAAAATAAACTCTTTATCAATAGACCATGGAAATTCTCTCCACAAATGATCCATACCTAGTGTTTTTATGTTCTGTAATTCATTTTTGCTCAGCCCTAGTTCTATTCCTTTCATCTTTCTATGATCATATTCTTCTAATTCAACCCCTTTCAGCTTCAAAGGGATAACATCACTTGATCCTCTATCCATTGCTATGATTTCTTGAATTTTTTTATCGAAACCTTTTCAATTTTCTTCTTCCCCTTTTTACAAACTGAGAAATGTTTCCAAATTACTCGAGACAATCTCTTCGGATTCCCTTCAAAATTGTGTCAAGCTCGCTTCAAGATCACTCCAAGACACCATTCAAGTTCTTTAAATTCTCAATTAACCAAGAAGACTCACATATTTCAACTTATACATCATTAAATTTACCCTAAAATGCATTAAATGCAGCAGACATCAAAAAGCTACTAAAAACATTCTTCTTAACACAAAAAGCCCTAATTAGCTCCGCAAATCATCATGACAACATACTTTCTTCTAGTTCTTTTTCCAAGGCCTCTGAATATTCATTCTTCACATTTTAACCTCATGCCAGCCTTTGACACACCATTTTTCCAAGGGTTTTTTATAATTTTCTGATAATGCTCCCCCTAAGACCATGCTAGGTCTAATTTCCTAATAATTCATCTATATCAAATGAGGGTATAGACACATCGGTAGCTTCAGGTTTTTCTTCTTCTTTCTTCTTATGTATGTTATTCATCTCTTGCTTCATTTCTTCTTTGTCGATCTTCTTTACTGGTTCACTCTTCTCTTTTGGAGCAGACTTCTTTCCCTTCTTACTTTTGCAAACTTTTGAGACATGTCCAAGTTTGTTGTTGTTATAGAAGACAACACCTTTTTGATTATCCTATCCTCCATTATTCCTCGAGCTACATCAATTTGCTCTATGTCCAAATTTATTACAGGTATAGCAATAGCCATTAAAGAGTTGATTCATTATGCCTTCATTAAACCTGTTCCTTATTACCCAATTGATCATTCTCACTTGAGATTTGCATTCTACAGCCTTATGTCCAATCTTCCTACATTCAAAACATTTTTTCAGTGAAGGGACCAGAAAACTGGTTCTTCCTGCTCCTACATATTTTTTCTCTGTGACCATATTTATTACAAGAAAAACAAACACTATTGAAATAGGGATACCTTTGTGCATTAAGCTGTCTCACAGGTGGTCTCCTTGCAAAATTCCTTGAATTTCTTCTCTACTTTCCTTTGTCTTGACTCTTCTGATTGTTCATTTTACTCTTCACATCTTTAGAACTTTCACCGGTATCAATTCCCAAACCACCTTTGTCTTTACTTGGTTTATGTTCTGCAAGTAATTCTTCAAGTTTACTCCAGAGCTAGATCTGAAATTATTCTCATAGAGTTTTTCCAAGTCTCTAGTTCCACTCTTAAGTTTACTATCTCTTGTTCAAGTCTTGAGCATTCATTAGACTTGTTCTACACCATTGTATTTATACTTTCTTCAATCCTCTTCTTCTCTTCTACTATCACTTTCAGTCCAATTATTTCTTGTTTCAACTGTTCACTCACTTCTTTGTGTCTTTCTTTGAATTTATTCAATTGTTCTTTCAGTTTCTGGACACATTCATTTGCATCATCTATATTCTCTTTCAGATCTCTATTTTCTCTTTCCACTTCATCAAGATCCTTAAGAGCAATCCAAAGTTCTCCTTTATCATCCATTTAACCAAGTGTCTTGAAGTTGGTCCACTTTTTGTTAAAAAGTGGAAGTATTTCGATTTCAGAATTTGACATTGTCTTTTAAATTTGATCATAGAAGATGGAGATCTTCAAAATTTAAACATCATGATAGTACTCAAGTCTAATTTCCATATATGATTATTTTCAAATACCTAGATAATTTCAATTAGTTCTAATATTTATTTAAAAGTCCTTTTTTCTGTGCATATATGACATCCATATTTATTCTAAATTATCATATTTCCTGATCTTTTGGGAAAACATTTTTGATTCCTTTGAGCTTCATTTTGATATTTTTGTAATTTTATTGATTTTTATTAAATTTTAATATATTTGTGTTTTGAAAAATCGTCATGTCTAACACACATAAGATGACCTAAACTTATCTTTTTATTTTTGATTTTGAAAAATTATCTGGAAATCGTTCTTGTGCAATCCATTGTCAAAATTTTATATTGATTGTAACACCCCTTCATTTTGTGCTCTGTTGATCAGACAATGTTTTTCTATGTTATGCCTTGTTTCTGTAAACACTTGAATTAAGGTGCTTGGTTGCTATTTGATTGATGACTGTTAAGCGATGTGAATGTTCTGTTTTGATGTGATGGTATTTTATTTAGATGTTATCATTATGGCATGTTTTGAATTAGCGTAGCAGTTATTTAATTAAAATAACATGCTTTACCATTATATTTTAGTTTATTAGACATGGGTTTAGAACTGTGGCTGGTGAAGAGACGGGGATTGTATCCTTTTCGTGGCTTCTATGATTCAAGATTTTCCCTTCCAGGGTGTCATTTATTACTATCATATATATATGCTCTTTGTTCACAGGTTGACAGGTACAAGACATCGACTCCACCTGATTTCCAGGTTGAGCATGTCCATTTACCAACGGTAATCGATTGGGAGATAGTAGCTAGGTTTTCCGTGCCAAGTCCTCACCCTAGTCATAGTTTGTTGTCGGGTTTGGCAGTTTCGAGTTGGTTCTTTCCTCCCTGGTTAGCTATTTCAATTCATATTTTAAAGGCTATTAAATGGTGGGTATGGTTAAAGTGATGATTTAACATATCTAGTTTCAATGTTGAATATTATTTTATTTCATTGATTATTTTGGTTTAATTAATAAAATCATTTTTAGGTTATTGGTTAACTAGGCCAATGGTCATAAATTAAATGAAATAGTTATCTTGCCATTATTGTTTATTTAGATTCAAATTTAAATGGAAATGGGAATCATGTTATATACTTGAGTTAAAAAAAAAAATTATTCAAGGGGTAAACGCTTTTGACTGGAGCTATGAACCGGATACAACCATTCAACAATATCACCCCAACGGGGTTTGAACCTTGGTGGCAAGAACAACAATGCCACCAATAAACCATCGCACCATGCCAATACCGGCTACTTGAGTTAAATTTAAAATAAAAATAGAAATGAGGATTATATTTCACTTTTTGAATTTTGAATAAAACATATTTTTACAACTTTGAGATTTTTTGGTTTTTAATTAGATTTATGAAACGTTGAAATGCATGAAATAGGATTTTGAAAGTAAATTGTTTTAAATTTTTTTTAAAAAAAATAGAAAATATCCTCCAAAAGCTCAATAAATTTAGTGAGTGGAAAATTTTAGGGGTTTGACCAAATTTGGGGAAAGTTCTATGTAAGAAATGAAATTTCATTTGTTATTCAATTTTGGATTTTTGGTGGAGAGTTTGTTTTGCTATGGCTGAATTTGGAGTTGAAGAGGAGATTGGAATCACCATTGTTGGAGTCTTCAAACTTGGGGAGAAAACACCAGGTTCATTCTTTGCTTCTTCTATTTTCTTGTTTCAATTTGGAAGAGCTTTAAATCTGGAAATGTTGTTTTTATTCAACGAAAAACTCATGAAAAATGATTCCAAAACTTGCAAATTTGTTGGAGTTAGGAGAGAAAACCCAAAACAAGAATCAATCTCAATGGAAAGTAGGAAGAAAACCCAAAAGAAAATCTTCATTCAACTGAAATTTCTAAACTCTTGTTGTTTTGTCAAATTCTATTCTGTTATTGCAAAAAAAAAATTGTATTCATTTGCACAATATGGTTGAAAATGAATTTATAAATATACTGTGTTTTATTTATTCTATTTCTGGAAAAAAATTATATTTTCAAAAAAAAAAAATTGCCGCAGGGAAGAATTTTCACAATAACGGTATACCATTGTTTTAAAATCTTGTGTTTTTAGCGATTAATGAAGAGTTCAAAATAAAAAATAAATATAAATATTTATTTCTTTGTGGAGGGCGAAGCCTTACACCCCCATGCGCTTTAATAGCGAATTGCTTGCTCTATAACACCCCCCATGGGAGGTGCTGCTCCCATGCAGCACCCCCCATGGGATGCGCTGTGTGGAAGCAGTGCCGCTACCTACAGGCACCGGCGTTACCCACACAACACTTCCCGTATGGGGGAGGCTGCGTTGGCAGTTCCCTTCCCCATATGGGAGGGTCCTGTGCCCCTTTTGGGGTTCGTTTCTTTTAATTTAAAATTTAAATTATGTTTTTTTTTAACATTAGTTTTAATATTATATTTTATATAATAATATATATATATTATATATTTAATATAAATATATGTTATATGTATATATATATATATATATATAATATTTAAATAATATTTCTTTTATAATAATTTATTTATATATATATTATATATATACTTATGTATATATATATTATATACTTTAAGGAGTATATTTATATATATATATAATGTTTATATATATATTTTATATATATTTTTAAATAAATTTTTTTAGTTGAGTTAAATTGGTTATTTCTATGAGATTTTAGATATTTTGATATATTTATATATATCAAATAGTATTTATACTTTTGTGCATATTTATTTATCTTTTAATGGTATCCTTGCATAGAGAAAAGGTAATTGATTTATTTACTCGATGTTTTATTTAGTCGAGGTTGAAATAAAGACTTTTTTATTTTAATTAAATGTTTTATTTATCAAGTGATTTTGATTATGGATTATAATTGAGAAACTTAGAGT
This sequence comes from Sequoia sempervirens, assembly GCA_007258455.2. Classification (NCBI taxonomy): domain Eukaryota; kingdom Viridiplantae; phylum Streptophyta; class Pinopsida; order Cupressales; family Cupressaceae; genus Sequoia; species Sequoia sempervirens. The sequence goes on from VDFB02093401.1 coordinate 16,416, forward strand.
AAATGATTGGTGTTAAATACTTCAACGTTGTGAAATGAATTGAGTATATTTAATTGGATAAATGTAAGTAAAGGAAACTGAGATTGACTGGATTTAGGAAATCCTAACGGTAGCTTATCTAATTGCTCAAAGTGTTTTCATGTTGATTTGTTCTTTTTTAAGGTTCATGAAAAATGATAATGTCTAGAATGTATATGTATAGTTAAAAGATTAAGTGTATGATGTATTTTGGACTTTGGTTCCTATTTATGAGAAAGGATTGTTTTGTCGAAAGACTTCTTTAGTTTCAAAGAACGTGTATTTATATGATTGTTGAATTAAGCGAATTCTTGTTGGTATTGTATGGGAAATATTGCTATGATTGTAAATTTATGAGTGTACTTAGGTAATGTTAAGTTTTGCTTCTTGAGGCTAAGAAACTCTTTGATTGAGTTGTTTGTTTTATTTGGAGTGATTGGTTTATGTAAGTCTTCCAGAAGGGGTTTCACTTATTTGTATGGGTTGTCATTATGTAGTCAACCATTGTATTGCCTTGGGTAGGGCGTTTGGTTGTATCATGTGGTTTTACTCAATTTTCACGAATGGTGATGGTTTGTGCCTCCTTTGTATTAGGAGTGGTTTATGTGGTTTGTGCCTCCTTTGGAAGGAGTGGAGTATGTCCTTTGTTGCCTCCAGTGTTTGGAGAGAGTTTTGTCTTTTGTTGCCTCCTGTGATGGAGTGGATTTTCATTTCATGTTCCTCCTAGAGTTGGAGTGGTTTTATCTTGTTGGTTTGCACTTGGGATTCCCTTGGTGATTGGTTTTGGGTTGGTATGTTGTTAAGTAGAAGAGTGGCTTCTGTTAGGGGCCAGAGCCCAAAGAGGTAAACTGGGAAACCTTCAGAAGTGGTTTAATCAAGTGATAACTAAATTAATGTACTTAGAAGTAGGATAGTTTTCCACACTAATTAAGATAATTGAGCCTCGCTCATGGACGCAAGGGCTTGTATAGACTTGGGATGAGACGAGAAGGCCTGGAATGGCAAGATCATCTATCTTGTCCTTACGAGAGGTATTTGATTGCACATGAGTGAGCATGGGTGTCGGGATTCGGTAGAGGCCACCAAGATAACCCATGGTGGGGGTCGGAGCCTAGGAAGATTCCCAGAGGAGATCCCAGGTCGAGCTATGTGATGACACTCTTTCTACAACAACAGTTGGTATTTGGTTTTATGTGTATGGTCTTCTTATCATACTCGATCTATTTTATTTCTGGAAGCAATGTGACCTATGTCAGTGATGTTGGAGTTGTTCTTGTGTATCCTTATGGTTGTATGGTTCATGTGCTTGGTTAGGTCAGTGTGAGTTATCTTGTGTCTAGAGGTGGATGGTCTTGTCTAGAATTCCTTGTTGCTATCTCCTAGCATGGGGGGTGAGCCTTTGGGTATCACATGGTTGGGTGGAATGTGCACCTTAATCCGTTGGGTCGGCCTTTTGTTCGTGTGGATGAGATTTTCGGTTGGAGAGCTCATGGGATCCAGTTCTTCATGTTTTATTCTTTCAGTTATAAATGTAATTTAATACCCCTCTTTGTATTGAGGTGGAAGTTGTAAATTGTAACATTGTATTTTGGAATTACCTCATTCAGGGAATGAGTATTGTAATCTTATTGTAAAGTACATTATTGGGATCAAGTGGTATCTCTTATGCCTTTAGTGTAATTTTATCATGTATGGAATGTATGAGTATTTAATTTGTTAAGTAATTAAATGTTATGTTTTTAATTCATGTTTCTTGATTGGGTTTTAAGTAATCCCAGTCTCGTAACCTTAGAGGTTGTTGGCAATGGATAGTGATCTTGCATGTTATTTGCACTTAAACAAAAAAAATAGTGTGTTTGAGTAGTAAATTGCAACTTCATCTAGGGTCGCGTGGCGGGTCATTACATTGATCAAAAGTTATTAAAATAGTAAAAAACCCTGATATTTAAAGTTTATGGACCAGTTTCATTAGAAATTAATTGAAAAATAGAAAAAAAAATCCAATTGTAAAAAAATTTACATATTTGGAATCTACAATGTCTCATCTAAAATGAGTTTTAATTTCATCAAAAGATTCTGCAAAAAAGTCATCAGCCATATGTCCAAACTCAATATTTTTCTCTTACATTGTTAGGACCTTCAACTTGTAGGTCAAACCAGGTTGAAGGCCTAGGTTTGGATTCCCAATGCTTTTCCTGAACCAAAATAAAATAAAAAAACCCGACCACAAAGCAAATCCAATTTCACTTTTTTAGAAACAGGATCCTGTTTTGTAAATTAGGATCTCATTTCTTAATATTAAATGTGGTGACCATTGACAAGGAAACAAGATCCTTCTTTATAAACGGGATCACGTTCCTTCGTCAACTTTCCCCACATTTAATATTGGGGAACAAGATCCTGATTATAAAACGGGATCCCGCTTTTAATAAACAGTATCTTGTTTGTTTTTAACCGTTTTATTTAAATTTATTGCCAAAATTTACTGTGAAGTTTGCAACTTCACATGTACAGCCGAGTACGACATATTGGGCTATTTTTATCAACTATTGTCTTTACAGGTGGTGAACTTGCATTTTTGATTGATTTTTTCAAAGAAGGCATCATGTAAACTATTTTTGAAGTGGAATTGTGTTAATTTTGTACTTGTTTGGAGGAACAAAAGGTCTTCAACTTGCAATATGGATTGAATTTTGCAAAGGAGGCATGAAGAAAATAATTTTTAAAGTGGAATTGTGCTAGTTTTCTACTTGTTTTGAGGAACACAAGAGGAATAAATTTTTCCTTATAGGTCTTCAACTTCCAATTTGGATTGAATTTTTTGAAGAATTTCACTATTGACATTCATTTGTGCTTGAGAATTTTATAATCATGGGTTCAAAAGCTCGTAATAAGAGGAGGAAGACATTGAATCCTCAAGAAGTTGGAAACAAATAAATGAAGGAAAACAAAGAAGAAAAGAAAGAATAAAGAGAATTAAATCAATAGATAGCAGTGATTGAGGCATCAATTCTAATAATGAAGATGAAAACATTGAGGGAGACCATGGTTGTAGATGAAACTAATTTACCCAGAAGTAGAATTTGGAGGAAGAATATGATTGCTCTAAGCAAGTCCTGCTATGTTATTTCGTCCTCTTTCAATGCTATGGAGAATGTTTCAATATACACAAATCTGAGTACATCTTTAAACCATGATTGTTGAAATAGATAGGGTAGGTATGTAAGGATTTTTACTGAATCTTGGACTTATGATGTTAAAGCCAGATAGTAATGAGAGAGATGAAACTTTGTAATTTTTTTACTTGAAAATGAGAAATGAAAAAATATTTTTGCAAATGAAAATGAGAATGAATCCCTTTTGTTGAAAATGAAACAAAACTATTTTGTTGATCAAAATGAAAATGAAAACCATTTTGTTGATGAAAATGAGATGAAATGTAAATGCGTTTTAAGAGTGAAAATAGAAAATGAAAATAAAGAGATGAAGATGAAAATATAGAGATAATGATGTGAATTTAATGAAAATACTTTTAAAGGTGAAAGTGGGTATTTTAGTGTCTTCTTGATCAAATTTCTTGGAGGCAAATAAGAACACATGCTAATAGAATATACACCGAATTCTTTTATCATAAAAATATTGCATTTCAATGTCAACTAATGATGCAATTGATGAGAATGCAAAAAATGAGGAAAGTAATGAAAAGGTTAGGCTTTTATGTTAAACCAAAAAGAAAAGATCAATCATTAAAACATGTTATGTCTATTGTTGCTAGTTCCATTCAATCTATTGGGAAAAATAGTCGATTTAAAGATAAAAATGTAGCAAGAAGAGCTATAACAACTGGTATAGTTAATAAAGAAACTTTGAATAAAATAATGGTAAGCAATATTAGTGAAGTTTTAAAAATACATCCTAAAACATTGCTAAGAGTGGCAAAAAGAAGAGAAAGTATAGAAAATGATCCTATCAACCAATGTTGGAGTTTTAGTGGTTGACTCCTGAGGTCTGATATGAAATTGAATGCTAAATTAAATATTTGATCAAAAAATATTGGCATGATAATACTAGGGATTCATCTAATGCTAGAGATGTTTTAAAATTAAGGGTGGGGTCCAAAGTTCACGATCCTCACCAAAAACACCTATTAGATACAACGCAAATTGAATTTTATAGAAAATTTTGCGGTGATTTAGTGTTACCTGGTAATATTAAAATAAGTCAAAGGCCTTTTGAAAAATGTAAACCTTGGTATGTAAAAATTAATAAGCAACAGATATCTTGTTGTAAAACGCATGTTCAATTTCGTTATTTTTATGATGTTTTTTTATATATATGTTGTACCTTGCATACTAACATGATTATACAGGAATGTGGTATTAATATGACACTTGAAGCAATAAGGGAGTTTATTTCAGGATTGTTTTCTGAAAGATCTAATGGTAAATTGTTTTATTTAAGTTCTTGTATTTCTAGACAATGCATTAACTGTGGAAATATTTCATTCTTAAGAATTTGTATGCATGAAAGTGTTGATAATGATTTTGGACAACAATTAGTAGATGTTAAAAGATTTAAGAATGTTCACTATTCTTTAAAAGATGGAAAAATAGGAAAGCGTTGTGATTTAGCTACATAAAAGGTTCGTGTGCATGCATTCATGAGTGAATTTAATAATAAGATTGTACCAAAATATGCCATGCACTCTCAACATGATCGATGGCTTGATGGCCAATTTCGCACATGTAGAAACACATAATTTCCAATTGGTACTATACTTTTAGTGGTTGATTTTGCGGAAAATTATACTCTAGTTCCACAAGAGGAAATTCACTCGTGCAGTATTATAATTCAGTGCAAGTAGCTATGTTTGTCCATATTGTTTATAGACATGTAGATGATAGTGTATACACTCAAAATTGGTTTAGAAAATATATATATATATATATATATATATATATATATATATATATATATATATATATATATATATATTCAGAAAATTGCTATTAGAGAGGATAGCACTCTTTCAATTACTTTAAAGTTTGAGATTACATAGTTTAGACAAATTTTTCTTCGACCCCAAATTTCAAAACATATTACATATTTTCTGCTTTTTTAGAAGAACGCAATGTCATCAGGTGCTTTTGTTTTGTTGATGGTATTTTCTTCCTCTTCACCTCTGTCCATTCTTGTTCAATTTCAAGAGGATCCTTACTATTTTCCACTTTCAAATTTTCATTATTAACACCTGCAACTGATGAGATAGAAGAAATTTCAATGTTCCCGAGCTGTGAAACCGTTTTCTCTAAGGGGGTTGGAGAAGCCAACTTGAGTTCCTCTTTTAAATTCTTCTCAGGAATGACCTCTTGAGATAGATGCGGTGAGGTAAGAATATTTTCTTGAAAGATTCGGGAAGGAACAACATCATTTTGCTCAGAGGAAGAAATTACATAGTGACGGGATTCCACCCCATCCCACCAAGATGACCTGCTATCCTTAGATCTACCCCTACCAAATTGTGCAGTAGCATGTTTAGTTGTGAAACATCTTCTACACCTAAAGGAAATTTTTTCGTAGTCTATTGGTTGGCGCCATCGTCTATTGCCAACTTTGAGAAAAATATCTGCCGGAAGCCCTTTTGTAACATCTATTTCAACACAAAGATGAGCAAAAGTCGAATTTTCAAAATTGATTGTTTCCTTTGAGATACTATGATACTTGCCCAGCCCATTGCCAATCGCTTTTAGACACTCAATTTCCCAAAACTGCAATGGAAGATAAGGTAAATGAACCCACAAAAAGGCAGAAGAAAATGTCTATGTTCGTGGATCAAACAAAGGGAACCGGGGTTTCATACATAAGAAATCACCTTGATAAAACCAAGGCCCAGTATTAAGAATCATTTCTCTATCTTCTACTAAATCAAATTCCAGAATAAAAAAAACTTTTGCACAGGGATAGATACTAATTTCTTCCTCCAAATAATCTTTCCAATTCGTGCTTATCAATGAATGAAGATCAGATAATTTTGGCCATACCTTCGTGAATCTGCAAACAAGAGCATGGGCTTGTAAATATACCTCGCTGTCACCAGCAACACTGTCCAAACAAACCTCTGGAGCATTCAAAGAAAGGCGGACTAAAAAAGGGTTTTGATTTGCTCCACCATGAGAAGAGGGCGAACTAGAAGCAACCTCCAAACACCCAAAAGCCAACACAGACTTAAAGTTAGAATGCAATTTAGTTTTGGATGCAGTAAGACCAGAGTCTATCGCTGAGGACGAAGATACATTAGGTTGAATCTCCTTCTACACAGAACTAGCAGATTTGCCAAGAAAAAGAGAACTGCATTGCCGTGTTGCATCATGGCTCGCCGATGTAGGAATACCATCTTTTGCTGCAGAGGGGAAGTCGCAGGTAGTTTCAGAGGCAAGGAAACTACTGTACGTTGCAGGGTTCATAGCAGTTATTTTAGCAGAGCGAGCCATCCTGTGATAACTTTTATTCACTCAAGTAAATTTTTATTGTTTGTAATCTAAGTTTGGTTTAGAAAATATTAATTAAATATCGATTATTTAATTAATGAAATCTTTATTCTTCTACTATATAAATAAATTGCAAATTTATTTACATAGTTCCTATTTTCCTAATTCCTCTATTCTGATTCACCCTCTTCATGATTTAATTAAAATAAACAAATTTAAATAATTTGTTTTATTCTAATTAATTCCCTCTCATTAAATTTGAATTTTTAAATTCTAATTTGTCACATTTCTACATACTTTTCTAACTACCTTCCACCTCATCCTTCAACTCACCATGTGTCACATGAAAATAATTATCTTTATTTTCTAAATTGGATATTTAATCTCAAAAAATTTAATAGCCTTCAAGACACATGGCTTTATCCTCCAATTTATTCCTTCCTACACTTGGAAAATTGGTTTTACTAAAGGGAACCATTGCGTTGCTTTCTCCATCCTTCTCATTCTTCATCGCTGATTTCTCTAGATCAAATCTCAATCATTCATGGCTGCCAATTCACCCAATGCCTTGGAAAAATCTATAAATTGAGGCCCACTTACAACTTTTCAACAAAAAGCATTTGCATAATATTACTCTACAGGAATTCATTCAGCATTTAGAGAGCTTATCTTTGCATTTCCAATTTAGCATTTAGAATAGATTGTCAATTTAGATTAGAATCATGGCTCCTTTAGATGTTTCTTAGTTTGTTTCAATTTAGCATTTAGAATCATTTCCACATCACTCTCATTAGTTTAATTTTGTTCTGCATCATTTACCTATTAGTTGTTTTCAGTAGTTTATTCACCATATCATTTTATCATTCCATCCAACAATCATCCAATCATGTAGATGGAGGCTTAAATTCTGCATTGTAGGCAAGTAGGATACTTGTTTCTTAGATGACATCTTGTGATTTGTGCAGGAATAAGATCTGAGAGCATGAATCACTAGGACATTTGAGATTAGAGGAAGATGACAAGTTTTTAAAGAATTTTGTTATTGAACTGTGTTTAATTTAGATGGATTCTTTACTATAATACTTCCCATCTAAGTGTGTTTGTTTTGATATAATTCATGCATATTTTATGACACACATAAATTGGCACCCACCGTGGGGCCCAACCCTTGTTATTTTAACATTTCTTGGAAGTTTTGTTTTATAG
>VDFB02093401.1:24227-54570 GCA_007258455.2 Sequoia sempervirens
TTGGTTTAGAAAATATTAATTAAATATCGATTATTTAATTAATGAAATCTTTATTCTTCTACTATATAAATAAATTGCAAATTTATTTACATAGTTCCTATTTTCCTAATTCCTCTATTCTGATTCACCCTCTTCATGATTTAATTAAAATAAACAAATTTAAATAATTTGTTTTATTCTAATTAATTCCCTCTCATTAAATTTGAATTTTTAAATTCTAATTTGTCACATTTCTACATACTTTTCTAACTACCTTCCACCTCATCCTTCAACTCACCATGTGTCACATGAAAATAATTATCTTTATTTTCTAAATTGGATATTTAATCTCAAAAAATTTAATAGCCTTCAAGACACATGGCTTTATCCTCCAATTTATTCCTTTATTCCTTCCTACACTTGGAAAATTGGTTTTACTAAAGGGAACCATTGCGTTGCTTTCTCCATCCTTCTCATTCTTCATCGCTGATTTCTCTAGATCAAATCTCAATCATTCATGGCTGCCAATTCACCCAATGCCTTGGAAAAATCTATAAATTGAGGCCCACTTACAACTTTTCAACAAAAAGCATTTGCATAATATTACTCTACAGGAATTCATTCAGCATTTAGAGAGCTTATCTTTGCATTTCCAATTTAGCATTTAGAATAGATTGTCAATTTAGATTAGAATCATGGCTCCTTTAGATGTTTCTTAGTTTGTTTCAATTTAGCATTTAGAATCATTTCCACATCACTCTCATTAGTTTAATTTTGTTCTGCATCATTTACCTATTAGTTGTTTTCAGTAGTTTATTCACCATATCATTTTATCATTCCATCCAACAATCATCCAATCATGTAGATGGAGGCTTAAATTCTGCATTGTAGGCAAGTAGGATACTTGTTTCTTAGATGACATCTTGTGATTTGTGCAGGAATAAGATCTGAGAGCATGAATCACTAGGACATTTGAGATTAGAGGAAGATGACAAGTTTTTAAAGAATTTTGTTATTGAACTGTGTTTAATTTAGATGGATTCTTTACTATAATACTTCCCATCTAAGTGTGTTTGTTTTGATATAATTCATGCATATTTTATGACACACATAAATTGGCACCCACCGTGGGGCCCAACCCTTGTTATTTTAACATTTCTTGGAAGTTTTGTTTTATAGGTTCGGACATGTAGTTTTTTGGCGCAACCGCGTAATTTTCTATCGCTTAAAAAAGATTCTCTAGCTCTTTCATTGACTGTTCTGGTGCCCCAAAGGATTTCTCTGGCACTTTCAAGTCATTCAGTGGCGCTTTGATCCCATTCTGTGGCACTTTCACCCTTTTTAGTGGCGCTTTGGCCAAATTCTGTGGCGCTTTTACTTAATTTTGTTGTGCTTCTGTTGTTTTGGAACTTCTTCTTTTTGTTCTGGTGCTTTTAATTGTTTATGTAATTTTTCCTGAGAATGAAAACTAATGTTGGCTTTTCTATTTTGCAGGTTGCATAAAATGTTGTCAAAGATCATGCTGAAACTCCAGAATGCTTGCCAAAGATAATCTATGAGAAACTACTAATGAATTTAATGCAGGGGCTATATTTTATGTCTTTCCTTCTTGCTTAAATTAGGAACATAGATTAATTAGCAATGAATGAACACTAGTTTACTGCCTATTTGGAAGGGTAGGCATATGCTCTCCCCTTAACTGGGTGACCAAAAAGATAGATCCCTTCCTTTTTATTTATTTGTGGTGTTTTTTGAATGGTAGGCATATGCTCTCCCCTTTACTGGGTGACCAAAAAGCCATACCCATTCTTTATTAATCTATGAGTGTGAGTAGGGTATACGGCGAGGGTTCTCTCTTTATTCATGTGAAATAAAGAGGATCGAACTATGGGTATACTCTCTCACTTTTGTTTATCCTAGAGGGTCTTCCTTGGGGAAAAAGTACTCACCCAAGGGAATGACTCAACCAGTAACACTCTAAAGCCAAGAGTATTTCCAGCCGGGATATAAATGTGGATATTGGAGTAAATGCCAATATCATGCAATTGGCTTCGACGAGAAGGGCATCAATGGTCTCTCGCCATGTTGGGTCAACTCCTATGAACGAAAAGTCCTTACTAGAACCATTGTTATAGAATTGGCCAAATCCTTTATCTTTTATCTTGGTACAACAACGGTCGTTGTGAAGGAATCCACATTCTCATAGTCTTTAGTAGAGATGATTAGTCTGCCATGGGAGTTTCATGGAGGCTGGAAGCTTGGTTGACTTGAGAAGAGAGTGCAATGTAAGGGGGAGCCCGTGTGGCCAAGCTTCTGAATTCATCCACTAAAGATAAGTGCAGTTGGGGTAAAACCTGTGTGGAATCCAAGAGAATGTAGTCCATCATAGCCCTAGGGAATGTATGTTGTGCTTGATTGTGCTTGTCAAATTGTTCTCAAAACAAACCTCAAATGAAACTTTGCACACTGGAAAAACTATAGAAAACTGTGATTTAGAATACATCATCCTAGAATAAACTATCCTTTTACCAAAAAAACTAGAGAAATTAAACAAACAAGAAATAAACTGTTGCATTCCTCAGTTCATCTCTTTCATTTCTTTCTATGGCGCTTTCACCATTTTTTCCAGCACATTCACCCTCTGTTACAGTGCTTCCACCTTATTTTCTAGTGCATTTGAGCTTTTCTGTGGTGCATTCGCCTATTTCTGTGGCACACTTGAGCCATTCTGTGGTGCTTTGACCATTTTTTGTGGCACTTCCAATCCATTATGTGGCACATCTAAGCTTTCCTATAGCACTTCTTCCTTTTTGGTGCTTCTACCCACTATAACGACACTTCCATTAAAACCCAAAAATAGAGAGCTAAATACCATTCCCATCTATCATTTTGAAACTAGAATTCAAGCATTTTTTCTAGTCTAGAGTCATTGACAACCTTGACAAGAGTCTACACATGGTTTTTATCCAATGGATTCAAGAAAAATTAAAATTCAAAAACCAAAACCCATAACTCTTAGTCCAAAGGAACACCAACAACATCTTTCCAAGCTTTATGACTTTAGATACAGATTGCTCTTCAATTTTTATAGAAAAGCTTCCAAGAACAACCCCAACTTGTATTCGTTTCACTATTTCCAAAATCCAAGACTATTCCAAAGATTCGAACATCTCATTTAGAAAGGAAATTCATCCACCTTTTCACAATTGCAACCAAAATTTCAAAATATCCTCAAGTTTGGAATTACCCTTTAGAGTCCAAAAATTTGTTAAAATTGACTTATCTAAGTGAAACATTTTACCTAAAGTTTGATCAAACATCTAAAAGTACCCATCATCATCAACATCCCAAATTTGATAATCAAGTTGATTTTCCCCATCAAAGTTTTTATCCTTCATCTTGGAAACAATACACTTTGTATCAAATTTTATCACCTTGGTTACATCAATAGAATTCATCATTCTATTCAACCTAGTTATTTCCTTGGCACTCTCAAATAATGATCAAAATTTAGCAAACCTTAGTCACTTGCATGCCCATTTTAACAAGGTCCCAAAAATAGAAACTTAAGGACAAAGAAACCAAACCTCCACATACCATGGCTAAACCAGAGGAAAATCCTTTTCATAAAATTTCCCAAAAAGAAATAGATGGGATAACAGAAGAAGATGTTGAACAAGCAAATCAAGACCCCAATTTCCATAAATTACTAGAAAAAGTCTTTGAAAAGGATGGGGAGAAATACCTTTTGATTTTAGCCAACCAAGGGGCTAAATTACCTAATTAATTTGATGTTAACAAATTGAAGAGTGTCCCAAAGAAAACGGAAATTGAAATGCTTATTGTTGATCAAATGGCTACCTTGACAAATCAGATGCAAAAGCTTCAACAACTCCAAGATATGCAAGGAGGGACTCCAAAAAGATACTTGTTGTAAGATATTTGTCCCTATCCCTTTGATAGAAGGTTAAATATAACAAATATAATGGGAAATACTATTAAATATAACAAATATAAGGTTAAAACTGTGAATTGCCAAAATACGACATTTAATATAATGGGAAATCAGACCCTATAGACCATGTGCGAGAATTTTGAACAATGAGTCTTGAATTCGTCCATGAGGACACATACTTAATGAGACTCTTTCCTCGTAGTCTAGGGGGTCACTGCATGGAATGGTTCTCGAAGTTGCAACCAAGCATAAAATCCTTCCAATAACTTGTCAACAGATTCATCACACAATATTCTTATAACATTACACATGAGATAACCATGAAGGACCTTTGTAATACCAAACAAAAATAAGGAGAATCTTTTCTTGTATTCCTCCAAAGGTGGATAAGTTTATTCACTTGTTATGCTCATCCCATACCTAAACAAGAAAATATGGAAATTTTTATTGATAACCATAACAACGAAATGAGCTATAGATTGCAATTGCAATGTCCTCCTAGCTTTCAGAAGATGGTAGAAAATGGTGTCAAAATCGAAGAAGCCTTATTCAAAAGGGGGTATTGAAAATTCACAATGGAAGATCAAAAAATGCTAGTTCGTCCAACCATCATAACAATGAAAAACCCAAATTTTGGACAAGGAACAAAAATGCCAATGATGGTAATGTTAAAATACATAAAGCCAAACTAATCTTCAACTTGTCAGGAACCACAACCAGGGTGGATCAAAACATCAATCAAGGAACTAATCAAAATTCCAACTCATCTAATAACCAAAGTGGACACAATCAAAGCAACATCTCATCAAAATTTCCACCATATGAAACACAATCAAACCACAAAAAAATCACCCTTTTGGGTAAATCACACGAATTTGCATTGAGAGAACTTCTTGAAAATAACCTCATAACACTACTTGACACTCGAGGATTCAAACCCAAAGTAAAATAATCATGGTGGAATGATGCCCATTACTGTGAATTTCATTGATGCAAAGATCACCTAACAAATAGTTGCATGCAATTGAAACATAAAATACAATCTACTTGATAGATGCCAAAATCATATGAATAGAGGGACTCCAAACAAATGCAGATCATGGAGCAGTCAAAAATCCCTTACCAAACTATGAAAAAGGGGAGTCCTCTATGATGAATAACAAGGAAAAGAACATAAACTATGTCCATGATACTGTCATAAATCATATCTCAACAACAAAAAACCAAATGAATACCATTGAAACTCATGATTGCCAAAACATTATTGCAAATGATGATCTGATCTATGACATTCCAATTGAACAAGAACAAGACATCATCATCCTTGAGAATCAAATCAATGACATCCAACCAGACACAAATGCAAATGATACTCAAATCAATGTCATCAAAATCAATGGGAAACATGACAACGTACTAGTGAATGCAACAACAAGAGCACATGCCAAATATATCTTAAAAGGAGGTTCATATCTAAAACATCTGTTGCATTTCCCAATCAATACAACATAGTGGACCAATTACAAAAGATCCTTGCACAAATATCAATATTGGAATTACTCAAAATTTCACTTGCCCACAAAGAGATCTTGGAAAAATCCCTAGTGGACACAACGGTGCCAACGAATCTAGAAGTTTGTAAATTCAAAGCCATGGTGGGACATTTAACTGCAACCCATTTCCTATCCTTTTTCAAAAATAATGATGCATCCATTTCTCATCCCCAAAATGTTGCTCTCCATATTGAAGTCTTGATGCATAAACATCGTGTCAAATGAGTCCTAATAGATGGAGGAGCCGACTTGAATATATGTACTTTAAAACTTGTTCGTGCCTTGGGATTTTTTGAGAATGCAATTGATTCAAAGAAAAAGATTACAATAAAAGCATATGATGATGAGGAAAGAGCTTCACAGGGGTTAATCATCCTACCTATTCAAGTGGGACCAATCCAAAAAGATGTAATCTACCAAGTCTTAGACAAGGATTTGACCTATAACATACTATTGGGTCGACCATGAATTCATGAGATGCAAGTGGTCCCTTCAACATACCACCAGTGTCTAAAATTTCCTTGTGATGGTCAAGAAATTACCATTTCGGTTGATTCAAATAGTCCCCAGTATTGCAATACCCTGAAATCTATCCAAGATATCTTTGTGCCTCATAATAGAGAAGCTTCCATTCCCACAACTTCCAATGATCAGAGCCATTCAAGTCCCTCATCCAAACCATTGGTCATTTCCACAAATCATGACCATAAATCTAGTTCCATGTCTAAATAGTCTGAGAAGAAAGAAGAAGCTACTCCATCCACCTCCTCAAATCCTGAAGCACAATTGAATTCCTTGTCAAAACAATTTGATGAAAAAGTCCAAATCAAAGACAAAGGTGTTGGTGAATACTTCTTTGAACGGTCCTTGTGTCTTTCACACTTTGCTTCTCCAAAAGATTATGGACAACTATCTACATCAACACAACAGACTCCACAACCAGTTACCAAATTTGATGGATGGTTCATAAAAGAGAGCACTAGCTTTGATGAAGCAGAAGACAAAGACATCCTAAATTTTCCTTATAAAGATGAGGAAGAATCCCAAGCGGCAACTGCAACTGTACAAACAACTAAATATGGAAAATGTTTCACTATCTTGGAAAAGATGGGATATGAAGGGAAAGGTCCTATGGGTAAAATAAAAGAGGGAATTTTAGAACCAATTCAACCCATTTTAATCAATCCAAAAGACAAGACTAGACTAGGTTATAAAGAGGACGCAAAAGAAAAGATGGTTGAAAGAATCCTACAGTTACAAGCCAGTGAAGAACATGAAACTAATTCCAATGAATATGAGTGGTATTCACTATCAAAAGAGTCTTTTCATGACAAGGACATTGATGTAGTACATAAATATGCATCCCTACTTGAAGAAGGACAAGGGTCAGGTTCTAGACCATTTGGATTTGGATCGCAACACCTTGATGATTATAGTGTAGACAATTCAACTCAGAGTGAAATAGATAATTCATAAGAGAGTTACCTTCTAGACCTTAATTTTTCTATTGGAAAAATTGAAGACATCGCTATCCGAACCCTTACCATTTCCGATCTTAACCCATCTAGTGACTGCTTATCCTTAGTGTATCCCGAGCTTATAGATTGGGACCTAACTGAGCCATTTGACATCCCTACATTTTCAAATGATGATGCCATTGTCAATTTCCTCTGTGCTAATGATCCTAAAACAGATTCCACCAATGAAAATTGTAACAAGGCTTCCATATAGGAGAGTATCAAATTATCTAGCTGCAAAATGAAAAATATAGGAAATAGATCTGATATTGAAAACCATTTAATGGCAGTACTAGATTTGGAAAAAGTAAAAACAAAGAGCGCATCCAAGGGCGAAAACCTCTATGAGGCATACAAGGATGGAAGGTTTGATACTCTCCCAGAGCATTTTCAAGAAAGATCAAAAGTCTTGATTGAATCCAAACAATCTATGAACATCGACAATGAAGAGACAGTGAAGAATATTCATCTAGTAGCATCATTGACAGATCAGGAAAAGCCAAGCTTTCTCAAAATTTTCATAGAGAAACAAATCAACTTTGCTTGGTCATATGCTGACATGTCAAGAATTGATCTATAACTCATCATGCACCATCTATCATTACCTCCAGGAGTGAAACCAGTCAAGCAGAAGTTGAGAAAAATGCATCCCCATATCGCTTTATTGGTAAAGGCAGAGTTGAAGAAATTGTTAGATGCTGGATTCATTAGACCCATTTACTATACTGAGTGGATCTCCAATATAGTACTAGTCTCAAAACTTGACAACAACATTCGCATCTACACAGATTTTTGGGATCTTAACAAAGCTTGTCCTAAGGATGATTTTCCTCTACCAAATATTGACATCATAGTAGATTTGATGGTAGGAAATGGCATGCTATCACTAATGGATGGATTTTTAGGGTATAGTCAAATCAAAATAGCCCAAGAAGATCAAGATAAAACTTCCTTTACTTGTCCATGGGGAACCTTCTGTTGGAATGTTCTGCCATTCAGTTTGAAAAATGCATGAGCTACCTACCAACGTGCAATGACAACAATTTTTCATGATATGATGCATACTTTCATGGAAGACTATGTGGATGATTTATTGGCTAGATCATATACCAGGGAAGGGAATTTGGGGATCTTAGATAAAATTTTCACTAGATTGGAAAAATTCAATGTGCGACTAAATCCTAAGAAATGTGTGTTTGGAGTGATGTCAACAAAACTCCTAGGTTACATAGTATCAGAAAAAGGAATTGAGGTAGACCTAGCCAAAGTCAAAACCATTATGGAAATGACACCACCAAAGAACATTAGCCAACTCTGTTCTCTACAAGGGAGGTTTTAGTCAATCCGCAGATTCATTTCATAGCTGGCAGACAAGACCCATCCCTTCACTCATTTACTGCATAAAAATGTTTCTTTCCGATGGGATGAACAATGTGAAGGAGCCTTCAACCATTTGAAACATTATTTAATGAATCTTCTTATCCTAGTACCACCATCAGAAGGGAAGCCACTACTGTTATATATTTCTACAATAGAGACATCATTGGGAGCCCTATTAGCACAAGAAGATTCAATAGGAAAAGAAAGAGCAGTGTATTACATCAGTAGGATGCTAAATGGCTATGAGATCAACTATACCTCCATTGAAAAATCCTGTCTAGCAATAGTATTTGCTACTCTACAACTATGAAACTACATGCTAACTCACACCATCAAGTTGATAGCTAAAATTGATCCTCTCAAATATCTCCTTAGCAAAGCAAACCTAACAGGGAGATTGGCTAAATGGGTCATGATACTTAGTGAATTCGATATCCAATATGTGGATAGGAAGGCGATAAAAGGACAAGCAATTGTTGATCAGTTGGTGGAGGCACCATTACCAAATAATCATCCTTTACACATTGAATTTCCATATGTTGATGTTCTTACTGTGGCTTGGAAAAAATGGACACTATACTTTGATGGATCACACACCCAACATGGATCAGGAGCTGGAATCCTATTTGTCACCACACAAGGACATACTATACCAAAATCATATAGACTGATGTTCCCTTGTACCAACAACATTGCAAAGTATGAAGCATTAATCATTGGCATCAAAACAACTATAGAGTGGAAATCCCTAGAATTGCAAGTGTATGGGGATTCTCAGATGGTAATTAACCAATTCAATGATGATTATCAAACAAGAGATGAAAAATTGATGCCTTACAAGAGAATGTTAGACGATTTCAAGAAATATTTTATGGATATCAAATTTGAGCAGATTTCAAGAGTGGACAATAAAGTCGCTAATTCCATGGCTACTATTGCTTCCTTGTTACAAATTCCAGAGAAAAGAAGCCGTTATGAGTTCTTAGTAGAGTATCTGTTCTCCCCTTCCTATGATGAAACTAAATCCCATGTTATATGTCACCTATCTAATAACAATACCTCAATCTACAGTGAGATTTATGCCTACTTGAAAGATAACAATCTTCCACCTGACTTGTCACGAAATCAAAAACACAATCTCATTGGCCGAGCCACCTGACATACACTTATAATGGATGTACTATACTGACGAGGTCTTGACGAAACTCTCTTACAATGAGTTTGAAATGGATTTACGAGAAGTCCATGAGGGAGTCTATGGAACACATTCAAGTGGCCTAACCTTATCCAAGAAACTTCTTCATTTAGGAAATTATTGGCCAACTATGGAAAATGAGTCTTTTTAGTTTGTGAAGAAATATCAGAAATTTTAGATTCATGACAACCTCATCCATGCACCATCACAGGAAATTCAACCTTTTGCATCCACATGACCGTTTTGTTAATGGGGACTAGATCTTGTTGGAAAAATTCATCCATCTTCATCAAAAAGACATAAGTTTATCATCATTGCTATAAAATACTTCACAAAATGGATTGAGGCTATTCCTTTAACCAACATCGCTGGAAAGAAAATTTCATCATTCATCCTCAACAACATCTGTAGATATGGCATTCCCCAATCAATAGTAACTAACAATGGAAGACCGTTTAAAAATCAAGACGTGCAAGAATTGTGTGAGAAGTTCAATATCCAAAATTGCTTCTCTACACCATATTATCCCCAAGGAAACGGTCAAGTAGAGGCTTCCAAAAAGACTATTATGAATATTTTGAAGAAAATTGTCAATGACACAGGATGTGATTGGCACATCCAATTAAACCCTACCTTGTGGGCATACCGTACCAGTATTCGCACACCAACATGGGCTACACCATATGCTTTGGTATATGGAGCTAAGGCCATTGTACCTATAGAAGTTGAAATACCATCACTTTGGGTTTCCTTGAAAGGTATCATCTCTGATGAAGACTATTGGGTCTCTAGATTGCAAGAACTAGAACTGTTAGATGAGCAGAGCCAACATGTAGTGAATCACTTGAAATCCTATCAACAACATATGTCCATAAGTTACAATCACAAGGTCAAACCCAGAACATTCCAAGTTGGTTACTTAGTGTTGAAGGAGAACCCCCGCAATCAACAAGACAGAGAAAAAAAAGGAAAGTTTGAACCAAATTGGTTGGGACCCTTTGTCATTGTATCAGTTTATGGTTCAGGTGCATATCAGCTGTCCATGCTAGAAGGGGATCAGTTTGAGGAACCCATGAATAGTCTTCATCTTAAGAAATTCTATGCATAGGTCGGCCAGTGCATTTGAAAAAGTCCTGAAAAAATACAAAAACATTAGAAAAAGTTCTGAAAAAATCCAAAAACATTAGAAAATGTCTTGAAAAAATGGTTACCCTAGTGAAAACTTGGAAAACAGGCATCTTGGTGACAACAAAAATAAATAAAAAAATGGAAAAGATAAAAAAAATCTGAAAAATCTGAAAAAGTGCAATAAAAGCAACTAGTGAAAACCTAGCAACAGGCGCTATTTGTGACAGGCTGGCTTCTTCCTCTATGGAACGTGTGTTGATCACTGGCTTGGTATTGTTACCTACCACATCCTTCATTCGAGTTGCATATGCATACCTTGTTGCACCGGTCACATCTCACCTTGGCTTCTTGAACATTGTACATATCCATAAAAAAAATGGCTTGTTTCCATTGGGGGAAAAATCATGACCTCACTAGGGGCAACAAATCTTGGGCTTAAACCAACAAACAAACAACAACAAGACAAACACAACGAAAACATTGATCATAGGGAAATCAAACATAGAGAATCCATCATCATCAGAAATGCATCAAATATCCTTGTCACGTCAGAAAATTCAAAAACAGGTCAAAAATTAGAAAATCCCAAAAAAATGTCAAAAAGCCAAAAATAGAGTCACTTTGTCGAATTACATTGTCGCAATTCATTGTAATTAAGTGTTGGTTCATATCTTGGTCTTGTAAATCAGTTGAGTCGGTCAAACTACATGGTCTCTGCGTGTATAACATAGGTAAGGCTAATCTTTGATCAGCCCCCGAGGCCCCTAAGATAGGTCTTTAGGTTAGGTTCTTGGTCAAAATCTCGGAAAATACCTAAAAATCAAAAAATCAAAAAAACCTAAAAGTAATGAAAAATCATGGTTACAAGGATGATACTATTCTGAATCACGGTTTTAACATTTTCACACGAATGTTCGAAATTGTCTGTATTATGATTGATGTTATCATTTCTCAGGAGCAATTCAAGGATGTCAGAGAACTAGAAATGTTATGATCGAGAATGATATTTTTCTGTCTGCTGCTTATGAGTTAATCATTATTACTTTGGGAATCGTCGGGGGATGTGCTCTACAAAGTATCACTGATGAAATTCTAGATTCACATAGGAAAACAGTTAATTCTTGTTTGTTTAAGCAAGGGATGCTCGGGTCATCTTGGTCTAATTATACCTAGACGCTTGTGTTAACTTGCACTATCAAACATCATGGAAGTCGTACTCAAGTCATCATGGTTCAATTTTACCATCGATGTTTTGTACTCACTTTCAACATTTTTAAAGGCTCAATGATGACAATAAGCACAATAAATCACCGGGATGTCACTATTGCATTGTTAGGATTGCATATCTAGGTTGCATTCATATCGGTTGTTGTAATGGTATTTATAGAATTTTCAAGGCTGATGTTATTTCTATCATTAATAGATTGAGTACATTTGACATTACCAAAAACATCATTTAGAGGCATAAGTATTAGGACATTAATCATAGCATTATCATATCATCTAGACATTCATTTAGGTCATTAATCATATATTTGCATCACGAAAAATACAAGAAAAAAAATGCATTGATCATATCATTTTCATCCATATACATTTAGGAATGCATCCTAGGCATCGACACATATAAAATATATGTATTAGATCATAACATTTGTATCAAAAAATACAAAAAAATAGGTTACCATGCATATCATACATCCATAAAATCATATAAAATCGTTCATTATTAAAATCATTCATCTTTGCATTAACATTCATCACATCATACATAATTACATTAGAAAAATACAAAAATAATAGCATGTAGACATTTGCATAAAACCCTAGGATCATAACACATATTGCATCCAGAACATATAGCATCATTATTGCATAACATACATGACATATAAATTAAATGCATCCATCATAATAAATCAACATGCATAAACACATAGGATCATCATGGCTACATATATATCTCAAAAATATGTCAAATGTACAAGGATTTCTGAATGCCGAGAAATACAACATCAAAATATGGTGATATCAAGAGTTAGTGTATACATCATGATATAACATAAAATGACGAAAATTATGCGGTGCTGCCTCCCAAAGCTGTCGACATCACTGAACTTGTACCCCTTGCTGCACCTGAGGGACCCAAACCTGGATCTCTCTAATTCCCTAGTAATGGCTGTCACACCCATGCTCACTATATGAGATTGAGATCTGCTAGTCTGAGATTAGGTAAAACTCTGTCACCGCTCAAGTGGGACCAACTCATGATATCGATCTCTATAAAAATAAACCTCTTGAGAAATGTGGCGTATCTCCCTGAAATAATCTACAGCTCCTGTGGCCGTAGCAACTTGCTGTAACCTCTTTGTAAGGGAATTTTCTTGCTCAACCTATCATCTCAGCGCATCTCTCTCGTTGGTCAATGTTGCAACCTATCCCTATACCTGTGCATGTCCCTGTACCTACCCCTAGCCCTGTACCTGTGCTAGCTACTGTCAGGCGGCATCCCTCTTAGCTGTCACTATTTGAATATGTCCTTGAGTCTATAGGAGTTGTGCCTACACCTAAGTTAGTAGTTGTGTCTACATCTGTAACTGCCCCTGAATAGTCTGAACCTGTGTGTGCAAAGCAGTGATTTGTGACTATTGCTGCTGAGAAGGCAAGTGTATATGTACCCACTGCTGTGATGTTGCATCCAGGGATCACCTCCTACAAGGCACTCTAATGTCAAAACCAAGATGAATACCACCTCCTCCATATCCTCCACCACTTTCATCACCTCAATCATCCCCTCCGTCATCATCATCACCCTCATATCCGCCCTCTCCCTCCTCACCATCTCCATCACCTCTGCCTCGCCTCTATCTAGGTGGTCTCTCCTCGTCATCCTCAAAAGATGGCATGGGCTCATCGGGACTAGAAAGTCATGCAAACGGATGTTGACCAAAGTACATAGTGTACTCCTCACTCATGTAGCCCTCGACAATCTCTGGATGGTAATCCCAGATCACTGGCTGTAAATGAAGATACTCATCACACGCAACATCATAGGACAATGTAAGTCCCCACTCCATCATATCTTGCTGTCTGCGGGCATACAAAGTTGATCTCTATGGCATCCCCTGAACTCTGACATACTGTCTCAACAATCTCAGTAACAGGAATCTCTTGATAATATACCGAGTCCATCCAATTAGGTATCCAAGAGTCACACAATACAAAATCTCTAGGTGATCCCCTACCCACTACTCACAGTCCATGTATGGTCTCCAAGTCATTGCATCCAAATCATCGAGCACATGTCGCCAATACTCCATTTTTCCCATGGACAACTGCACTTGCATAACCATAGATGTAAGGCCTCCCAAATGGCCAAAATCTATTTGTCTCTAGCCATGTTACTACAATATGCTTCCAGGTCCAAACCTAGAGCAATGTAACTCCTTCCAACAAGCTAGCTTCTCCCAAATATACCATCTGGTGTAGATCGTGATATAGGTGTGCAAGAAAATAGGATCCCCACGCAAACCGAGTCCCAAACTGGATCATCTGCTCCAGGGTACGACCCCAATCAATGGAAAATCCCTTTTCCCTCTTGTCGGGACATAAGAAGCCACCGAAAAATCCCGCAAGAATGGAAGGAAAAGGTACATCACTGGAAAATATCTCTAACAACAACATCCAACATCCAACAATTTGATCATCATGAAAAATATGGCGTAGTGTGTTCGTACCTCCCTGCTTGGTTGAATCATAGGTCACGATATCTCCAACTATAGGAATCTGCAAAATCCTGTACACATCCTCTGGTATAACAGTCATCTCTCCAATAGGAAAATGGAAAGTGTTGTGTTCGCTATGCCACCTCTTCGCTAATGATTTCAACAATCCCTGGTTAATCCTAACCTGGGGCATATCAATCAATGAGGACAAACTACATCTCTCAACAATGTCTCTCTCAAAGTGAGACAATTGTGGTATCATCTCCCATGTCAGTGGAAATTTCTTTCTAGATTGAAGGTTATCTAAATCCGTCTCCTATCATTGTCAAACATCACAAATTAGCATATCAATCAAACCAAATTGGAAAATCAATCAAACATCAATCAATCAACCTATCAATCCTATTGAGATTTTCATCAAATCTTGTCAACATTTTGTTTTGATTCTTGCCTATCATGAAATAAAAAATGACATCAACATTAGTGTATCTTGCCTATCATGAGGTCACTAAATTATCTATCCTACATCAGTACCTAATCATCAGCTGAAGGCTATCAAACATCACAAATTCAAGGAGAAAATTAAAAAAATCTTCATTCTGCCTTGGAGGTGCCAAAATAGACCTCCAAAGTGCCATTTTAGGTGTATGCGCCACCAAACCACGCGGAAGCACCATTTCAATCGAAAGTGCTGGAGAAACCATTAGATGCACTAGAGAAATTGGCAGAGGTCCCATTTCATGGGAAGCGCCAGAGAATCTCTCCGAAGTGCTAGAACAGAGGGCGAAAGCGCCAAAACCCTAGATTGACCTACAAATGACCTTCAAAGCGCCATTAAAAACCTTGGATGTGCCAAAATTGGAAGCACCATTATAGACCCTAGAAGCACTGGAGAATCTCTCTGAAGCACCAAAAATTCTGGCGAAAGCACCAAAAAACCTGGCCTAGGCACCACAAAATGTTTCAGAAGTGCTAAAACTTCTTTCTAAATTCAAAATCCAATTTAAAACATGGAAAATAATTTCATTTTCAATTCACAAAGCAAGGTTTCAAAATTTTTACCGGAGGTCTGTATCCCGCAGGCTGATTATGTCATTGTACCTGCTTGAATCAATGAAGCTGTAAAGGGATCACCATCTTGCTTAGAAGCTCCCAAATGCTCCCTCACTTCAAACAATTTTCAAATTACAATTGGCACAAATGAATTCCTTTTTATTTTTTACCTCTTAATAAAGGTAATTAAAAGGAGTGATTTTGGTGGCATTATTTTAATTTCTTTTGAGAGACAATTAATTGGGGGCAGCTTGAAAATCTTTCATATCGAGAGATAAATCACTAGAATATTATCAAAATAGGATTATATCATCATCATTATCACAAATCAATTGAAAATTTCAAAAATCATCCAAAATCCTTTATCATCACAAATTTCTCGATTTATCTCCTCAGGGGGCATATAGTTGTAATTTCCTAAAAATCACTGTCCAGGGCATCGTTAAAATTTTTGGTAGCATTGGTAAATTTTTCTTTGAAGTAATGTGTAAACACATCACTTCAAAGAGGGGAAAAATGTATACACTCAAAATTGATCTAGAAAATATTAATTAAATATTGATTATTTAATTAATGAAATCTTTATTCTTCTACTATATAAATAAATTGCAAATTTATTTACATAGTTCCTATTTTACTAATTCCTCTATTCTAATTCACCCTCTTCATGATTTAATTAAAATAAACAAATTAAAATAATTTTTTTAATTCTAATTAATTCCCTCTCATTAAATTTGAATTTTTAAATTCTAATTTGTCACATTTCTACATACTTTTCTAACTACCTTCCACCTCACCCTCCAACTCACCATGTGTCACATGAAAATAATTATCTTTATTTTCTAAATTGGATATTTACTCTCAAAAAATTTAACAACCTTCAAGACACATGGCTTCATCCTCCAATTGATTCCTTCCTACACTTGGAAAATTGTTTTTACTAATGGGAACCATTGCGTTGTTTTCTCCATCCTCATTCTTCACCGCTAATTTCTCCAGATCAAATCTCAATCGTTCATGGCTGCCAACTCACCCAATGCCTTGGAAAAATATATAAATTGAGGCCCATTTACAACTTTTCAACAAGGAGCATTTGCATAATATTACTCTACAGGAATTCATTCAACATTTAGAGAGCTTATCTTTGCATTTCCAATTTAGCATTTAGAATAGATTGTCAATTTAGATTAGAATCATGGCTCTTTAGATGTTTCTTAGTTTGTTTCAATTTAGCATTTAGAATCATTTCCACATCACTCTCATTAGTTTAATTATGTTCTGCATCATTTACCTATAGTTGTATTCAACAGTTTATTCATGATATCATTTTATCATTCCATCCAGTAATCATCCAATCATGTAGATGTAGGCTTAGATTCTGCATTGTAGGAAATTAGGCTACTCATTTCTTAGATGACATCTCAATGATTTGTGTAGGAATAATATCCGAGAGCATGAATCACTAGGAAATTTGAGATTAGAGGAAGATGAGAATTTTTTAAAGAATTTTGTTATTGAACTGTGTTTAATTTAGATGAATTCTTTACTATAATACTTCCCATCTAAGTGTGTTTGTTTTGATATAATTCATGCATATTTTCTGACACATGGATAGCACTGAGGATGATAGAATTTTTTTGAGGGAGTATCATTTTTATTTGAGTGACAACCGGTTACACTCGTCAGAGTTTGTTCAATACTGTTTCAGTATATTTTATAGAAATTTAAGATAAAGAGGAATCCATATGAAAGAACACCTCATATGGTCAGATAATTGTATGCAGCAGTTCAAAAATGCTTGAATGTTCTATTGGTTAAGTAGGGTTCACAAGGAACTTAATGTCCAACATATATATGGAGTTTTTTTTAAGTTGGGCATGGTAAAGGAGAACATGATGGAGTTGGTGCATGTGTCAAAAGAATTCTTGCTAGAGAACAATTAAAATTTGAGGATGCAGTAAAATTTAAAAATGCATGTGGGATTGTGGATTGGTGTAATACAAGATTATTTGCACCTAGTTCGAGTAAGTACTATATAGTTCATCGATTCTTTTGGTTGGTTGAAGAAGAGAACATTGTACCTAGAGTTGACTGTAAGACAATCAGTGGATCTACTAAATGGAATTCATTTTGGAGTTCGACAAAAAGCACATGGACTAGTTGGAAAAGGGAGCTTGCATGTTTTTTCCAGTTTCGTATCTTAGGAGATTGGAAAGCATGTGAAAATACAGAATGGGTTGAACAGTGGGAGAAAATATCGTTGACACCTGCACAAGCACATGATCAATATGAAAGAACTATTGAAGAAAATGATAAAGTGTTTGCATCTAAAGACTATTTTGACACCCCTCTGATTTGTTATGTATTCTTGATAGCTCAGATACTTTGTTAGACTATGTTTTATGTTGTGGTTATTCTATCGCTGATAATGGAGCGATGATAGATTATATTGATGCGATTAAACATTATATGCATGATGATTATGTTAATATGTTTTATGGTTGCATAGATTCTTAGTTGTGATGACATTGATACATTATCTCATTAGTTGATGTGACATTGTATTGGTGAAGAGAACGGTGTTGCATCACTCGCTTGCGAGTGCCCTGTGATTTTCATGATTCTCTCTTCACAGTGTGTATGTATTACTATATGTATACATGTGTGACATTTGCTTGTTTACAGGACATTAGCTTCACCTTGTTTCAAAGGTCTAAGCGTGTCCACTACTCAACAACAATATTGGGAGATAGTAATGGGCTACCTAGTCATACCTTTACCCTAGAACAGTGTGTCATCAGTTTGAGTTTGGTCTTAGTTTTATCATTGTTGTTCTGGGTATTTTATTATTGTGCAAATTTAATTTGGTAGATTAAATGTGTATTTAATTTAAATATTTAATTAAATGAATTATTTTTGTAAGGACTTTAAAATAAATAAATAAATTAATTAATTTAATTTGGTTATGTTGTTGAGTAAGTTTTATTATAAAAAATAAATGGTAATTAAATAAATAAGAATATTTAAATTGGTTGCAATTAGTAAATTGTATTATTATATTTAAATGCATGTGAATGGAAAATATCTGAGTTTTTGAGGGAAAATACATTTTGTTTAAGATAACTGGGAGTTAGAAATTTGTTATCTAATTGTTGAAAATTCATTCTCAGAAGAGAGATTAGAAAAAATAAAAGAAAGTTGTTTCACGAGAGTTTTTGTGTGGGTTGTTGAAAAATTGGTGAGGAAATTGTGGATCTCTCTCAAGATTTGTTTGAGAATTTACTGTAGAATTCTTGGCTGTGTATTGTGTGTTTTGTGGGAAGAGGCAAATTTATTGGAGGAAGTTTTGGCTACATTGGCAATTGGAAGTTACAGAGAAGGTCGACAATAATTCTCAAGGCAACAGTTTCTTCTGAAATAGGTTCATTTACTATTTTGTGAATTTTGTATTGGAAAGTTATTTTAATTATTGTAATATAAATTGGAAATGTTTAGGAAAGGATTTTTCAATATTGTAGAAGTTCTTGTTCTTTCTTTTAAAAGATTTTCGTGAAAGTGAAACCTCTATAGAAAATAATTAAATATCCTTTGTATATTTGTTTATTCGAAATAGATTGTTACAAAAAGAATTATAGTTCTCTGTAGAGAATCATTATTCTGTTAAGTTCCCTATTTCTTTTAATTGTCTGGGAAAATGAAACCTCTGAGCTTTCCTGTAGAAAAACTTCTTTTAAAAAAATTATTGCCCAATTTTAACTAGTGCTTGGATTAATTCATATTTAAATATATATATATATATTGAAATATATATGTACATATACATATACATATATAATATATAAATATAGTATTGGATTTTAAACAATGTAAATTTCTTGAAGAAATTTTAGATTAAACGAAATTGAAAAAAAGTCAGAATTTAAATCGTACGGCGATTTATAGAGAATCGTAGGGTTTTAAGTTTTTTTAAAAATATATTAAATTTTTGTGAGGGTTGGGGAGTTACCTCCACTGCTGACTCTCCCATATGGGAGTCGGCAGGGAGGGTAGTGCGCAACACTATCTTCACAGGCAAGGCTAGAGCGGCCGATGTTGTGGACCCCCATAGTGGGAAGGGCTCGACTGTATTGAGTCGGCCCTGGTACGTATGCACAGTTTTGCCATTTTTTTTAATGGTTACTTTTAATTAATAAATATATATTATATTTATGTATGTGTATATATATATATTATATATATAATATATAATATACATATTATTCATAATATGTATTTATATATTATGTGTATATATATGTGTATATATATATATGTAATTATAATATTTGATTTGGGAATTGTGTTGTAATTAATTTAAAATGGAATTTGGAAAATTATAATTAATTTTATTATTAAATAATATATTTTTATATGTATATATATAATTATATATATATATTAAATATATTTATTTAATGCGTGAGTAATTTAATAAGATTTACAAGCATGATTAATTTAATGGAAATAATTGATTTATTTTATTAAGGAAATTAAGTTAATTTTATGAGTACTTGTGAAGATTAGTAGATATGCAATTATTTTTCTTGCTGTTAATTATATGTTGGAGTTATATTTAAATGGTGCATTTTAACTATGTGGAATTGTTTTCAATGGATATAGGAAATCTGAAGGATAGTGTTTGATTTTTTTCTTGAATTGTATTAGAAAACACGTGTTTCGGTAATTGTGTACTGGGGGGAAAGTATTTGTCATTATGTGAATCTAAGTCTTCCAAAGTGGTAATGGTAAAGATGGTTGTTGTAACTTTAGTTCACCCTTTGAGTTTCTTGGGTGTGCACGTAAGTCCTTCATGGCATAGTTAATATGGCTTTCAAGGGCTGGGACACAAAGTGGTCCCAGGACAACTCATGTGGGAATAGTATATCAAGTGGGAATTAAATAATCTATTAGCTTAACACATATAACAAGATATTTAGACTCAGGAAGATCTCCTTTGGATAACCAATGCAACCTTTGTGATGACACTCCTCCTATGTCAACAGTCAGTTATTGTATTGTGTTGGTAATTGATTTTGTGGTTCTGGAAGCAATGTGACCCTAATTCTTGTTTATCTATTTTGTGAGTATTTTTGTATATTTCCTATGTCTAGAGGTAATAGGTTGTCTTGGTTTTCTGTTACTATCTCCTAGCACGGGGGCTGGGCCTATGGGTACCAGATGGTTGGGTAGCGTGCATCTTACACTGTTGAGTTTCTCTTCCTATTCATGATGGCAGGATCATCTTGTTCGAGGAGCTCGTGTGGTTCTTGGGATTTGTTCTTCTCCTTCTTCATTGTAACTGTGGATCCATATGTATAATTGTAATACCTCATTTGTATCGAGGTGAACCTTTGTGGTGTAATTGTAATAATATTTATAACCTATTCATTATTGGATTTTTAATGGTGTTGTATCTATGGAAATATGTTCATTACATTTCTATGTGTTAGATTTATCTTGCAATGGTTTAATGTGTTGTTGTAAGTTGTATCTTGAGTTTAATATTCTTATGCTATGGCTGGTTTAATTTATAAGTAATGGTGTTCACATGTAGACGCGTTACGTAGCCTAGAGAATGTATGTGGGTAGTGTAGGATACTTTACTCATCTTGTTTTAACTTTTAAAAAAAATTAGTTGTGCTTCCGCAGTTTTGCATCGTCCTCTAGGTTGCGGGACGAGGTTTTACACTTGGTATTAGAGCCTATGTTTAAACACTAGGAACTTTGGGTTAATGTTGGAACCATTAAGTTTTTGCGTAGGATTTAAGCTGCATATCTTGTCTTACACCTTGGTGTGTTTGTGCAAGATCATGCCACCTCGGAGAGGTCGAGGCCATGGTTGTGGTCAAGGAGGTAGACATGGGGATAGTCAGCAGAACTCACCTCCGCATGTTGCTCATGATTCATACCGTGAGGAGCAGCAGGCTTCTCAGAACATTCCAGAAGGCTGTGTTCAGGATTCAGGTCCACCATGGATCGAGGGCACACCATTGCATCAGTTATTGGAGGAGACTCTTGCCCATCTTGGGCCAAGGCAGGAGGTGGATCAGATTGTTGTTAGAGAGAGAGAGGTACCATCTCAGTCAGATGTAGTTGTAGCTACACATATGAGGGGTTTACTTAGGGCTCGACCTCCCATATTCGATGGATCAGGCAGCGATTTAGAGGTAGAGACCTAGCTGATTGACCTGAACCGATGCTTTGCTATTCACCCTTATGGTAGCAATACTAGAGCTAGATGTGCGATTATGCACTTGAGAGGATTTTCCTCCACATGGTGGAGATTGGAGGAGAAAAATCTCCATATTGATATTGGTACTATGTCTTGGGAGATGTTTCTTGAGAGGTTTCATGCCAGATTTCTCTCAGATCATTGGCAACAACACCGTGGGGATGAGTTCCACACTCTAAGACAGATGACTATGTCAGTGGAGTTGTATGAACATCATTTTTACAATCTCAAATAAGACATAGGCATAGGTGATGACAAGGGCATGTTGGTGCAACACTTGCTTAGGGGCTTAAATGCCTGAATCAATGGAGGTGTGCAGGTTTTCAAACCCAAGACCATGGAGGCGGCGGCAGATAAGGCCAGACTTATTGAGGAGAATTTGGCTATGGCCTTAGGTGGTCATGTTGGAGAATAGGTTGGCAACACTTCAGCCGTAGGGACTAGTGCACACAGTGGATAGCCACAGAGAGTTGGACCAGCCAAGGCACAACAAGCACCAGCACAAAGTGGATAGTACCAGAACTCTCAAGGAAAATGAAAGGATTTTCCACCTAGACATAATGATAGATATCAAAAAGGGGGTGATCAGAATTGGAGGCGTGTTAAATGCTTGAGTAATGCACAACCAACGTAGAGTTCTCAATCTACCTTTAGGGGTAGTGCTCAACAGTCCAGTGCACCTTCTGGTGGTAGGGGCTATGGTAGAGGTACCGAGTGTTTCGCTTGTGCCCAACAGGGTCACATAGCTCAATGGTGTCCCAATAAGGGCACGTCAAGATATAAACAGAGGCCAACAATGTCAAAGCCAACTGTAGGGGATGCAGGCATAGGACACTATGTATTTGTTGCGGTTGATAACTGCCAGGCTGACCACCAAAGTACAATGGTGGAGACTACAAGTATGTTGTAGGGTAACCAGGTTACCATATTGTTTGATTTAGGAGCCTTCGACTCATTTATTTCATCCTCCATTGTGGCACGTGATAGACTAGGAGCAATGAGGCAAGAGGAAGTGGTAGGTTGAGTTAGCATCTGTTGCTAGGGTTGCAGTACATTCCTTCGTACTGAATTGTAGATTGGAGATTGGTTCTTTCCACACCACTACAGATCTCTATGTTATACCATTAGGTTCTTATGACATAGTGCTAGGGATGGATTGGATCGATACTCATAGGGCCATGATTGATTGTTGACGTAAGTCGATACTATGTACTCATGCATCTAGTAGTGAGGTAGAGTTAGTAGGGGTCTAGAGGCCTATATCTCTGAGAATGATCTTAGCTATGCAGTTGAGAAGATGTGTTCGATAGGGGTGCCATTTATTTTATGTTATAGTAGATGATTTGGAGATGGGGGATAGAGAGGAGAAGTTGTTTGTAGATAGCCACCCCATACTTCGACGGTATGCAAATGTTTTTCTAGATGATATTCTGGGAATGCCACCTCAGCGTGACATAGACTTCAAGGTGGATCTTTTACCTGGTTCTAAACCCATTTCACGAGCACATTACCACATGACGACTCAGGAGCTTAAGGAGATATGCCTACAAATTGAGAAGTTGTTGGAGAAGGGGTTCATTCGCCCTAGTGTATCACCTTGGGGAGCACCAGTGATCTTTGTGAAGAAGAAGGATGGATCTCTTCGTCTTTGCATAGATTATCGATAGTTAAATAAGGTCACCATCAAGAATCGATACCCTCTACCTAGGATAGATGACTTGTTTGATCAGGTCAAAGGTGCGACAATATTTTCTAAGATTGACCTTAAGTTAGGATACCATCAGTTGCAGATTGTAGAGGCTGATATTCATAAGATAGCATTTCGCACATGTTACGACCACTATGAGTTCACAGTGGCACCATTTGGGTTGACGAATGTGCCATCAGTATTCATGAGCCTGATGCATGGAGTTTTTCATATGTACCTGGATAGGTTTGTAGTGG
The DNA here is from genome assembly GCA_007258455.2 of Sequoia sempervirens. Lineage (NCBI taxonomy): Eukaryota > Viridiplantae > Streptophyta > Pinopsida > Cupressales > Cupressaceae > Sequoia > Sequoia sempervirens. Next base: position 47,928 of record VDFB02093401.1, read on the forward strand.
TATTCCTCGATGACATTTTGATTTATTCCAGGACGGTTGAGGAGCATGAAGAACACTTGAGGCAGGTATTGCAGTGTCTAAGGGATAATAAGTTGTATGCCAACTTGTCTAAGTGTGAGTTCTTCAAAATTGAGGTCAAGTACCTTGGTCATGTTACATCAAGAAACGAATTGGAGTGGATCCTACAAAGATCTAGGCAATCATGGATTGGCCTGCTCCCACAAATGTGGTAGAGATACGTAACTTTATGGGGCTAGCAGGTTACTATAGGTGGTTTGTTTATGACTTTTCTAGGGTAGGTCACCCTATTACTTCTCTTCAAAGGAAAGGGAAGAAGTTCGATTGGTCAGAGCAGAGCGAGGCTGCTTTTCAGACTTTGAAGGAGAGGTTGACTAGCACACCGATCCTTGCAGTACCCGATCCTACAGGAGACTTTGTTATATGTGTTGATGCTTCTTTAGAGGGGTTAGGAGTAGTATTGATGTAGGATGGATGAGTCATTGCGTACGATTCACGCAAGCTCAAAGATCATGAGTTGAACTACCCTACGCATGATCTTGAGTTAGCTACAGTAGTACATGCCTTGACTCAATGGAGACATTTTCTATTGGGCCACCGATTTGAGTTACACAATGATCATCGGAGTCTACAGTATATTTTTACCCAACCTAACCTTAATACTAGGCAAAGGCAATGGATGGAGTTTCTCTATGAGTATGATTTTGAGGTGAAGTACATCTAGGGGAAGGAGAAGGTAGTGGCCGATGCTCTTAGTCGACGGAGGAATGAACTATCCGAGATGACTCTGACTGTGGATTTGAGGAGTCAGATTCTTATCGCACTTCCTACAGATAGCTGGTACCAGGAGGTAAGGTCTGAGATTGAGTTAAGCATGATTTTGGAGGGAAGATACTTAGGATATTCTTTGGAGATAGATGGGTTATTGAGATTCATGGGGCGTATTTTTGTTCCATCTTCAGAAGGGCTTCGTACCTCAATTTTGATAGAGGCACATTGGGCACCTTACTCAGCTCACCTTGGAGTGAAGATGTATGCTGATCTGTGACTACTTTATTTCTGGGCAGGTATGAAGCAAGATATAGCTGATTATGTATCACGATGTTTGGAGTGTCAATGAGTTAAGGCTGAACACCAACATCCGGCTAGTCTTCTACAGCCTCATTTAGTTCCTAAGTGGAAATGGGACATCATTTCATTGGATTTCATTGTTGGTTTACCCAACTCTTCGCGATGACACAATGTGATTATGGTGATGGTAGATAGGTTGACAAAGGTGGCACACTTCTCACCTATCTATCCCTCCTATAACACTTCATTAGTTGCTAGAGTTTTCATGGAGGACGTTGTGAGGTTGCATGGTATTCCACGTCGGATTATTTTTGATAGGGATCTTGTGTTTACTTCGGCTCTTTGGACATCGTTATAGCATGCTATGGGTACACAATTGAACTCAGTCAGCGTATCACCCAGAGACAGATGGACAGACTAAGAGGGTCAATCGTATTCTTGAAGATATGCTTTGCATGTATGTCATGGACCAACAGACACGATGGGAGGATTATCTCCATCTTGTAGAGTTTTCTTATAACAACGAGTTTCAGAGTTCTATTAGCATGGCACCTTTTCAGGCTTTGTATGGATGGACGTGTCAGACTCCATTGAGTTGGGACAGGTTGGAGGATAGGATTCTATTGGGTCCAGATATGTTATAGGATATGGAGCAGCAGGTGGATCAGATCAGAGAGCATTTAGTAGCTGCACAAGATAGATAAAAGAAGTACATGGATGCACATCATTTGGATCGCCAGTTTGTCATAGGTGACCAATTTTTCTTGTGAGTGTGATTGAAGAAGAGTCCAATCCGTTATGGAAAGGGTTCTAAGCTCGCACCTCATTTTGTCAGGCCTTTTGAGATTCTAGAGAAGATTGGGCCAGTTGCTTATCGTCTTGCTTTACTGCCTAGTCTCTTGCGTATCCATGATGTGTTTTATGTTTCTGTACTTAGACCTTATCATTAAGACATTTTGCATATCCTTGATTGGACTGCTTTACAGGTAGAGGACGGTCAACTAGCTTTGAAGCCCGTGGTCGTTACCTAGCATAAGAGACTCACCCTCAAGGTTCGAGATATTGAGCAGGTGAGGGTCTAGTGAGATCCTAGAGATGACACTTTTGCTACATGGGAGGATGCTACCAGGATGAGGGAGCTCTACCCTTACTTGTTTGCAGGCTTCTAGGAGTAAGCCTGATCCTAGGGGGGGAGGATGTGACACCCCTCCAATTTGTTATGTCTTCTTGATAGCTTAGATACTTTGTTAGACTATGTTTTATGTTGTGGTTATTCTATCGCTAATAGTGGAGCGATGATAGATTATATTGATGTGATTAAACATTATATTCATGATGATTATGTTACTATGCTTTATGGTTGCATAGATGCTTAGTTGTGATGACATTGATATATTTGCTTATTGTGGTTTAATTGATATATTATCTCATCAGTTGATGTGACATTGTATTGGTGAAGAGAACGGTGTTGCATCACTCGCTTGCGAGTTCCCTATGATTTCTGCGATTCTCTCTTCATGGTGTGTATGAATTACTATATGTATACATGTGTGACATTTGCTTGTTTACAGGATTGAAGGTACAGGACATTAGTTTCACCTGGTTTCACAGGTCTGAGCATGTCCACTACTCAACAACAATATTGGGAGACAGTAATGGGCTACCTAGTCATGCCTTTACCCTAGTACAGTGTGTCGTCAGTCTGAGTTTGGTCTTAGTTTTATCATTGTTGTTCTATGTATTTTATTATTGTGCAAATTTAATTTGGTAGATTAAATGTGTATTTAATTTAAATATTTAATTAAATGAATTATTGTTGTAAGGACTTTAGAATAAATAAATAAATTTAATTTGGTTATGTTGTTGAGTAAATTTTATTATTAAAAATAAACGGTAATTAAATAAATAAGAATATTTAAATTGGTTGCAATTAGTAAATTGTATTATTATATTTAAATGCATGTGAATGGAAAATATCTGAGTTTTTCAGGGAAAAGATATTTTGTTTAAGATAACTGAGAGTTAGAAATTTGTTATCTAATTGTTGAAAATTCATTCTCGGAAGAGAGATTAGAAAAAAGAAAAGAAAGTTGTTTCACGAGAGTCTTTGTGTGGGTTGTTGAAAAATTGGTGAGGAAATTGTGGATCTCTCTCAAGATTTGTTTGAGAATTTACTGTAGAATTCTTGGTTGTGTATTGTGTGTTTTCTGGGAAGAGGCAAATTTACTGGAGGAAGTTTTGGCTACATTGGCAATTGGAAGTTACAGAGAAGCTTGACAACAATTCTTGAGGCAATAGTTTCTTCTCGAACAGGTTCCTTTACTATTTTGTGAATTTTGTATTGGAAAGTTATTTTAATTACTATAATACAAATTGGAAATGTTTAGGAAAGGATTTTTCAATATTGTAGAAGTTCTTGTTCTTTCTTTTAAAATATTTCCTTGAAAGTGAAACCTCTGTAGAAAATAATTAAATACCCTTTGTGTATTTGTTTATTTGAAATAGATTGTCACAAAAATAATTATAGTTCTCTGTAGAGAATCATTATTCTGTTAAGTTTCCTATTTCTTTTAATTTTTTGGGAAAATGAAACCTCTAACTTTCCTGTAGAAAAACTTCTTCTGTTAAAAAAATTATTGCCCAATTTTAACCAGTGCTTGGATTAATTCATATATATATCTATATATATATATCTACATATATATTGAAATATATATGTACATATACATATACATATTTAATATATAAATATAGTATTGGATTTTAAACAATGTAAATTTCCTAAAGAAATTTTAGATTAAACAAAATTGAAAAAAAGTCAGAATTTAAATTGTACGACGATTTATAGAGAATCGCAGGGTTTTATGTTTTTTTAAAAATACATTAAATGTTTGTGAGGGCTGGGGAGTTACCCCCACTGCCAACCCTCCCATATGGGAGACGATAGGGAGGGCAGTGCCCAGCATTGTCTTCACAAGCAGTGCTGGAGCAGCCGATGCTGCCGAACCCCATAGTGGGAAGGGCTCAGCTGTATTGAGTCGACCCTGGTGCGTATGCATAGTTTCATCATTTTTTTTAATTGTTACTTTTAATTAATAAATATATATTATATTTATGTATGTTTATATATATAATATACATATTATTCATAATATGTATTTATATATATGTAATTATAGTATTTTATTTGGGAATTGTGTTGTAATTAATTTAAAATGGAATTTGGAAAAGTATAATTAATTTTATAATTATATATATATTAAATATATTTATTTAATGCGTGAGTAATTTAATAAGATTTACAAGCATGATTAATTTAATGGAAATAATTGATTTATTTTATTAAGGAAATTAAGTTAATTTTATGAGTACTTGTGAAGATTAGTAGATATGCAATTAGTTTTCTTGCTGTTAATTTTTTGTTGGAGTTATATTTAAATGGTGCATTTTAACTATGCAGAATTATTTTCAATGGATATAGGAAATCCGAAGGATAGTATTTGATTTTTTTCTTGAATTGTATTTGAAAACACGTGTTTTGGTAATTGTGTATTGGGGGGAGAGTATTTGTCATTATGTGAATCTAAGTCTTCCAGAGTGGTAATGGTAAAGAGGGTTGTAACTTTAGTTCACCCTTTGAGATTCTTGGGTAGTGCACATGTTGGGTTTCAATATTGGACATCTGTAGGGATGTGTTACCTTTTGAGGTGTATTGGTTATTGTTGTTGTTTTGTTTTAGTACACGGTCTACTGTTGGCATGTGGTTTGAGTTATGTGTTGTCGATAGGGGAGTGGATTTTAGCGAGGGCCGGGACACAAAGTGGTCCCAAGACAACTCGTGTGGGAGTTAGTATAATCAAGTGGGAATTAAATAATCTATTAGCTTAACACATATAACAAGATATTTAGCCTCGCTCATTGGCTCAAGGGCTTGTATGAGACTTGAGATGAGTCGGGAAGGCCTGGAATGGCTAGATCGTTATCTTGTCTTCTCGAAAGATAACCGATTCCGCACTGGTGTGCATGTGGGGCCGGAATTGTGAGAGGTTACCAGGATAACCCTAGAGGGGGGCTGAGACCTAGGAAGACCTCCTTTAGATAACCAATGCAACCTTTGTGATGACACTCCTCCTATGTCAACAGTCAGTTATTGTATTGTGTTGGTAATTGATTTTGTGTTTCTGGAAGAAATGTGACCCTAATTCTTGTTTATCTATTCTGTGAGTATTTTTGTATATTGCCTATGTCTAGAGGTAATAGGTTGTCTTAGCTTCCTGTTACTATCTCCTAGCATGAGGGTTGGGCCTATGGGTACCAGATGGTTGGGTGGCGTGCATCATACACTGTTGAGTTTCTCTTCCTATTTGTGATGGCGGGATCTTCTTGTTTGAGGAGCTCGTGTGGTTCTCGGGAGTTGTTCTTCTCCTTCTTCATTATAACTGTGGATCCATATGTATAATTGTAATACCTCATTTGTATTGAGGTGAACGTTTGTGGTGTAATTGTAATAATATTTATGACCTATTCATTATTGGATTTAATGGTGTTGTATCTATGGAAATATGTTCATTACATTTCTATGTGTTAGATTTATCTTACAATGGTTTAATGTGTTATTGTAAGTTGTATCTTGAGTTTAATATTATTATGCTATGGTTGGTTTAATTTATAAGTAATGGTGTTCACATGTAGATGTGTTACGTAGCCTAGAGGATGTATGTGGCTAGTGTAGGATACTTTACTCATCTTGTTTTAACTTAAAAAAAAAAATAGTTGTGCTTCCACAGTTTTGCATCGTCCTCTAGGTTGGGGGACGAGGTTTTACAACTATGACCGTGTTTCAAACCTTGTACAAGAATGTAATTTAATTCAATTTTTTTCACTTTATTAAGTTATTTTGTAATACTAAATTATTTATATGGATATGTACAAGTTATTAAATCAAATTTTGTTTGCGGGACATGTGTATGTTGTTGTTGCACCTGAGGGGAATGAAAAGCAAACAAAATATTGGTTGGATCGTTGTGTGGAGACTAAACATAAGTTAATAGCACCTCAAGAAGATGATGATGGCTATCATTATCCAACAGGTACGGTGATCCCCTTAAGACATCCCTTAAGAAAATTTTGATAACAAGTTTTGATCCCTTAAGCAATTTTTTTTAGAACAGTTCTTTGAACCCTTAAGAAAAATTTTGAGAACTTTTGATGATGGTTTCATGTTTTCCAATAGGATCGGTGGTGATTGTTGGCATTTGGCTACAAAATGCGATGAGGGAAGAATGGTCTACATTTGAAATATTATAAAACACGTTATACATTATTCACATTTGGCGGTGGCAACAAATATAAAACTAGATCGGTATCGTAGAAGACCTTCAAATAAAGTGCTATGGACAATTTCTATGGAAGAGCATGAGACAATCATAGATGCATTGCAAAAAAGAGAGGATGCAGATGGTACAATGGAATAAATAAATACAGGTAAATATAGTTTTAGTTTTATATTGTCCTTTAAATAGATTAAATACATGTTTCGATATTGGTCAAGTGT
>VDFB02093401.1:54670-65856 GCA_007258455.2 Sequoia sempervirens
CTAGAGTAGTCAGGCGCCCACATGTTCCCCGTCCTCCCCTTCCTCCGCCACCTCCAGTACAACATCCAGATATTGCAGAGGATGCAGCCATACAAACTATCCAGGACATTCACTCTTTGAGTGGTCTTTTGGTTTCCCATTCTTCTTCAGTAGCTCAGCCACAGTCTAGTGATCTTGGCGATGGATCCAGTGTTGCTGTATCATCCTCCTCGGGTCCACATATTTGCAATACATGCCAGCAAATATGCTTGGGACATATTGTACAGCCCCCTGAGTAGACATTAGACACTTCTGATTATGACATCCAGGATGTGGAGATTATAGTAGATCACATGCAGGGGAGTGGAGCACACCTTACAGAGTCCTCTCCTACTAGAGAGGTGGACATTGGAGTAGTTACACAGGTAACATTTAAGGTGTAAATTCATAACTTGCATTTTTTTAAAATGAATATTAATAAGAGATAGTATCAAGTACTAATATTTATTTACATGGTCTATTTAACAGTTAATGCCTGAGGAGGAGCTCACACGGGTGACTGATAACACCCTTAGGGCCATTTCATTTAGCCTCAAGATGCACATAGTATGTATTTTTGCACTCACTCATTTACATTTTTTTACTGTATACTTGCTTGTCATTTGAATTGTCATTAATGAAATTATATATTAACTTATATGTTTATCTTATTCTCTGCTTGTAGGAAACACCTAGTGCGAGTGAGGTATGATGCTCTCCAGACTATGGACGCACAATGTTAGATAAGGGAAAGTTAATTGAACTCAAATTTGATTGAATTAAGATTTATAAGATATTTTATTGATTATGCATACATTGACATAGATTCGTAGTTTCATATGTACTTGTCATTTTTATGTACAGGTAGTTGTGAGCTATACATCATTGTTGATAAGTGCCACAACACCTGAAGGAGTAGGTATTCGAATACCTGAAGGAGGAGGTGTTGAAACACCTAAAGGAGATACAAAAAAAGATCAACCTAAAGAGGTATGTGTTAATTTTATTTTGTGCTTGGTAAATATGTCTTATTACTAAAAATTCTATGTTAACTTGGATCAATTTCATGTTTTTGTTCACATATATAGATTGGCGTTAAAAAAGTTGGCTTGGTTAGTTCTTTGAGAGGGGTATATTCTAGGACTCCTGACCCTTCGAAGAGACGTAGATTTCAGGTAATCAAGATTTCAATTTTAGAGTTCAATTATAATTCAATGTGTATTGATTTTTACGTTAATTATTCAATTTTAAATTATATAGTATAGCTAATCTCAATTGTGGTTTGACTTTTTCTTGTGCAACTATCTTCAAAGCCAACAAGTGCTTCAAAGAGGCTCCATTTTGATGATCCACCAGTAGTTTAGGATGAGATAGACATTTTGGCATGTAAATTTTGAATAGATACCGAGATGGCATATGCCACATATTGTAAAACTTTTTTTGAGTTGGCGTTGATGCCATTTTTGTATATAGACATACACTTGATTATTGGATAATTTGATTTATATAGAGGTTGACAATCAAAATTTAATTTCATCCTCATGTGTGATTAAGCTCTTTGAAATTTAATTCAAGAGTGAGCAATGGTTAAATATCAATGTACAATAGCATAAAAAGAATGGTTAAATATTATGTAGTTTATATTCATATTGTTGATTACATTGCATTGCAAATCTTTCAAACTCAAAGCATTACTTCACATTGCATAAGTAACAACTAGATGCTAATAGATGAAAAAATTCAATAACAATATAGTTTTATAAAGTCAACCTAAGCAATTATGCAATTACTTCACATTACATAACTAATAACTAGGAGCAACTATCAATTGCATTAGCTTGTCATGGAATTCTATGAGACCACATTTCTTTGAGGAAACTTGGCACAAAACTCACAAAAATGAAAAGAAAGCACTCAAACAAACTTTAAAGGGGTCTCAGGCCTACTGCCCCCTCATTCTACATGCTATGCAGCCATTTACTGGAAGTGTAGGGGCCAAAAAATGGAGAAAGCATGTAAAAATATTATATATATATAGATGTGCAGCCTAGAAGCATGAATTATGATTAGAATATCACATAACATCATATAAACAAAAAAACCATTATAAACTTGAATGTCATTTAAAACATGCATGATAAATATTCATCGTTGAAACTTGAAGTGGTAGCTTGATATACAAATTCTATTGATGCCAGGGTTCAATTTGTATGATATTGAAAAAATAAGACAACTGAGTAGAGTTATCAACATTCTTCAAAAATCATAAGAATTCTTTTAGTACACTCAAGAGTTATCAAATGTCTTCTTGCAGTCTCAAAAGTTATTTTGTATCATTGTTACATTGGTACTTGAGAGTGGTAGCTTAATATAGGTCCACAATACAAAACTTGGTTTACCTGTGCAGTGTAACAGTGGCATAGGAAGATTTTTCTTTGAAAGCAAAAATGAAAGCTCAGCCTCTTGGAATGAAAATGCTTGTTTGCAAAACAAATGAATAAGAATGAGGTAGTTAATGTGTTTGAAGTGATTTAGAGGTCACTTTTAGGGTAGTTAAGGTGTTTGATGTGATTTAGAGGTCACTTTTAGAGAAGAGAGATGTTGAAGAGTACATCAAGTCAGTGAGAACCAAAGTGTAATGTGTTTTAGTTTGTGGTACTCCTTTGTTTCTCAGCAGATGTGTGATAAATTCTTAGTTCAATGATGTTGAACAATTTTTGAAAAAAGAAATTTGTGTCACGGTACACATTCAATCCAACAAGCAAAAATGAAAGCTCAGCCTCTTGGAATGAAAATGCTTGTTTGCAAAACAAATTTATAAGAATGAGGTAGTTAAGGTGTTTGAAGTTATTTAGAGGTCACTTTTAGGGTGGAAGGCTTGAAAATCCATTTTAAATGCACAAAAAAGAATGAAATTACTTCAAACCAAGTTTGTGAAGAAGTTAACTATGTTGCCCACTAGTTTCCCTTAAGAGTCCAAAGTGCTAAAAGTCAACAATCTTTGAAGGGATATTTTTTGGAGACTGTGATTCTTACAGACTCTCTGTCTGAGCCTATGGGATCGTGTTGGGACCATCTACAAAAACCTCTCTCGGTTTTTTCTATCTTGGAGGTGTTTTCCTGTGGTGATGACTTTTCAGTGGTTGGAAAAGTTGCCAAATGCAAGCAGTGTAAAGTTGCAAAGTGGTGCAACTTTCATTCCACAACTCGTACGACCAAACAGACTATTCCAACATGTTCATATGGGTATGTTTACACTAGGGATGGTCCTCTCTTGCACCCAAATATGCCAAATCACTCTGAGCTATATTGGACCAGCCATTTCCCTTAAGAGCCCAAAGTGCTAAAAGGAAGCAATCTTTGAAGGTCTATTTCTCAGAGACTGTGATGCTTATAGACTCTCCGTTTGAGGCTATAGGATCATGTTGGGACCATCTACAAAAACCTCTCTCCGTTTTTGCTATCTCGGAGCTGTTTTCCTATGGTGATGACTTTTCAGTGGAGGGAAAAGTTGCCAGATGCAAGCAGTGTAAAGTTGCAAAGTGGTGCAACTTTTATTCCGCAACTCGTACGACCAAACATACTATTCCAACATGTCCAGATGGGTACATTTAAGCTAGGGACGGTCCTCTCTTGCACCCAAATACGCTGAATCACTCCAAGCTACATTGGACAAGCGATTTCCCTTAAGAGTCCAAAGTGCTAAAAGGTAGCAATCTTTGAAGGTATATTTCTCGGAGACCATGATGCTTACAGACTCTCCGTCTAAGGATATGGGATTATGTTGGGACCATCTAAAAAAACCTCTCTCAATTTTTTCTGTCTTTGAGGCATTTTCCTGTGGTGATGACTTTTCAGTGGACGAAAAAGTTGCCAGATGCAAGCAGTGTAAAGTTGCAAAGTGGTGCAACTTTCATTCCGCAACTTGTACGACCAAACAGACTGTTCCAACACGTCCGAATGGGTACGTTTACACTAGGGATGGTCCTCTCTTGCACTCAAATACGCTGAATCACTCTGAGCTACATTGGACCAACGATTTCCCTTAAGAGTCCAAAGTGCTAAAAGGCAGCAATCTTTCAAGGGATATTTCTTGAAGACCACGATGCTTATGGAATCTCTGTCCAAGGCTATGGGATTGTGTTGGGACCATCTACAAAAACCTCTCTCAGTTTTTGCTATCTCGAAGGCATTTTTCTGTGGTGATGACTTTTCAATGGAGGGAAAAATTGCAAGATGCAAGCAGTGTAAAGTTGCAAAGTGGTGCAACTTTCATTCCGCAACTCGTATGACCAAACAGACTATTCCAACACATCTAGATGGGTACGTTTGTGCTAGGGATGGTCCTCTCTTGCACCCAAATACGCCGAATCACTCCGATCTACATTGGATCGACGATTTCCCTTAAGAGTCCAAAGTGCTAAAAGGCAACAATCTTTGAAGGGCTATTTCTTGAAGATCGTGATTCTTATAGAGTCTTCGTCTAAGGCTATGGGATCATGTTGGGACCATATACAGAAACCTCTCTCAGTTTTTTCTATCTCAGAGGCATTTTCCTGTGGTGATGACTTTTCAGTGGAGGGAAAATTTGCTAGATGCAAGTAGTGTAAAGTTGCAAAGTGGTGCAACTTTCATTCCACAACTTGTACGACCAAACAGACTGTTCCAACATGTCCGGATGGGTACGTTTACGCTAGGGATGGTCCTCTCTTGCACCCAAACACATCGAATCACTTTGAGCAACATTGGACCGACGATTTCCCTTAAGAGTCCAAAGTGCTAAAAGGCAACAATCTTTGAAGGGCTATTTCTCAGAGACCGTGATGCTTATAGACTCTCCGTCTGAGGCTATGGGATCGTGTTAGGACCTTCTACATAAACCTCTCTCAGTTTTTGCTATCTCGAAGGTGTTTTCCTATGGTGATGACTTTTCAGTGGAGGGAAAAGTTGTCAGATGCAAGCAGTGTAAAGTTGCAAAGTGGTGCAACTTTCATTCCGCAACTCGTATGACCAAATAGACTGTTCCAACATGTCTGGATGGGTACTTTTACACTAGGAATGGTCCTCTTTTGCAATGAAATACACTGAATCACTTTGAGCTACATTGGATTGAGTGAAATTAGGTGAAAAATTGATGCAGACACAAGGGCACAATCACAAACACTTTGCAACCTTCCTATTTGAGGCATCTAACAAGATTATTCTGACCTCTTTGGATAGTCCAAAACTCCCTTAAAAATTGACAAGCAACTAAATACACATTTCCCTCTTTAACCCCCTTTAACCCTTGTAATAGTGAGAAACTAGTTTTTGTCCAATTACTCCACAATTTTCCAAAAAACCAGATGAACACATGAATAATTCAAACACCCATATCTAAGTTACACAACATATATGAGAAACAACAGACTTCTTTGGACCAGCGTTGACTTCCTATACATTCACCCTTGAATAGGCTACTCAATTAGCCCAAAAATGCAAAGCAACATACCTTCAAACACCACACAGACTCTTGAAACCTTGGGGCAGCAAATAAATTGCCAAGAAAACAAAGATTCTACAATTGGATTCCATTTTTATGGACTTGTAACTTTTAAATAAAAAAACCCTTGTTTTTAGTGTAATTCTTGAGGGTTTATTGGATGTAGCACTTCCACAACCTTTCAAACTCTGCCACCATCTTAGACACCTTTATTTAGGCCCCAATATGCTTAGAAAACAAATAAACTTTGGTTATCTCAGAGATTTTTGCAAACCCTAGGGTAAAAACTCTATTCTCAAGTGAAAAAAACCACCATTTTTAGACCTTTAACTCTTCATTTTATTTCAAAACCCAGTTCTCCATGCCTTCCACTCTTGAAATAAGTGTAGGATTGGTTGGGCTCAACAAAATATAAAGAAAAAAAAGTTTATTTATGAAGTTAACCTAGGATAATTAAGTAAATGCAATCAATCAAACACAATCAACCTAACATAATTAAGGGTTGATAGGGGTATTGGATAATTAAGGGTTGATAAGGGTATGAATGTTTATCTTTGATCTACTCTTGAATATCTAGGGACTTGGTGGTATTTAGAAATATCATAAGGGTTGTTGATTTCTCATGGGGAGGAAAGTTCTCCTAGATCAATCCCCAAAAAGTGAAACAAGATTAAAAATAGTTGGCAAGCACTCTAGATGTTCAAATTTGTTACTCATTTTTATTGCATTGAATCAAAATGTCTCACTATTAATTGCTCCAATGCTATAAGATAAATGAATGTTTTCATGATTATAATGAATATATTGTATGTTATTAATGCTAGCATATATCATCAAATTATGCCAAACATGTGTTTAGTCAACTCAAAGTGGGTGAATGATGCCACTTAGCCAAAAGTTTGAATTTTGAATTTTAAAATGAAAGGGAATAGGTTTGTGACCATGAGGTCACCCTTGCAATTGAAGAAGTGTCCTAGAATGGGTTAATAGTTAAATCTAAGTGGCTAACAATCAATTCCAAGGTGGCTAATGGATAAATGAGGGCATACCCATTGGTGAATGTGATAAATGGGAAAATAAGGTAAATGTATAGATGTGTGTGAATAAGAATAGGATAGGGCTAATTGTATAGTGATTTAAGTATGCAAATTGATAAAAGGATAGAGAAATGAACTTGAATTTAAATGTTGAGTCACTACGTACATGTATCAAGACATTTCTTCAAAATAGACACAAAATTATGTGGGAAATGACATGGTATGCACAAATTTTACTGTCACAATTACACACATATTGATTTACAAATGCTTTGCATATGTTATAAATTTACTTCAAAATTAATACCTATTAATACTTCTTTAAGAAAACATGATTATGTATTCTCTAATAAAACTTTTACCATAACAAGACTTCTTGCAATTACTTCAATTGTAGCATACATAATTTCATATTGCACCTATCAATGTGACCATTTCATCTTCACATGTGATTGCTAGTATATGTATGTCTCTTCAAAAAACATAGATGGGTTAAGCTCTCTCCTTACTCTTTAAGTAAGAGATAGAGTAAAAGATAGTAGGGGAGAGGACTAGATAGTATTACAAAACCTGGTTCAAACAAGCATACCGACAGGAAAGAACCAGGAAGAAAACCTTCAGTTGTAGCTCGATTAAGTACAAAAATAGACCCCTTTACAAAACCTATGAGTTTCCAAAATATAGACCCCTTTACATTTTAAACATACCCTTTATACAATGCCAGACATTTGACCTATATTTCAAAAAACATCACTAGGTATAGATTATGCCTATACACAATTATGACCGATTTACATTGTTTCCAATTTGAGAATTCAAATTTTATGAAATTTTCCTATTAGAGGAATTCAGGGCACAGTCTTCAACAATAGTCGTATGTTCACATTCTGTACTGACAAGCACCTGTACAAACCATCAAGGTAGCTTAGAATAACCAATCTATATTATTCTAAATGACACAAAATATGATGATATGGTAATGCAAACTATAAAAGACGCTTAGAATAACTAATCTATATTGTTGTAATCTATTGCATACCTCTCTGAAAGGATCAAAGCTGGGTATTGTTGTAGCAGTTCCATGATCAATTGTGCCAGGAATATCACAAAAGTGGGAAAATGAGAAATCTATATTGTCACAATAGAAAAGATGCTTAGACTAACATATCTATATTAATCTAAACAACCTAAATGATGATGAGTTGGTGATGCAAACTATAAAATATGTATACCTCTTCGAAAGGATTAGAGCTGGCTATTGTTGCAACAGGTCCATGATCAATCGTGCCAAGAATATCACAAAAGTGGGAAAATGAGAAATCTATATTGTCACAATATAAAAGATGCTTAGACTAACATATATATATATATTAATCTAAACAACTTAAATGATGATGAGTTGGTGATGCAAACTATAAAAGACGCATACCTCTTCGAAAGGATCAAAGTTGGCTATTGTTGCAGCAGGTCCATGATCAATCTTGCTGAAAATATCACAAAAGTGCATACAAAATGTCACTATTAAAGACACCTGCATTGCAATAGTATATAAAATATTAGTATTAAATAAAGAACACTAATGAACTTAATCATAATGAACATAAGCATTCTACCTTCCATTCTTGAAAATGCTATTTAGGTGTGCACGAAGGGTCATCTCTTTGCTTAAAGAGTATCAATATTGCTTCATGATCAACATTACTAAGTGTCCATAGTTTTGTCTTTGGTGCGGCATGATGCTTCAACAACTTCAAATTTGTTGCTATAACAAGGTGCAAATACATGAGAAGCTGTTTTGTGTTTCTGGTAGTCTTCAAATCTTGGGGTATGCCATTCTTTCTAATCATGTATGTTCACAACCAAGTTCACACCTTCACAAGACACATGGGATACATGAAACCATCATCATCTTCCATCGGTTGTGTTGGCTTATGATTTACTTACACATCAAGCCAACCAATAGTCTGATCTCTCTTTATTCCCCTACGGTGCAACAACTACAAAAATATGTCCTAGCTATAGTAGATCTAAAAGTAGGTTGTAATCAATTGAACTTTCCATTGTGTCATTTGTCATGGATATTGTTTGAAATAAAGGAGTTAGATATTGTGGTACCCATGTATCCACCCACTCACTTGACTCGCATTGAATACAATTACAGAAAAAACAAAGCCAACTCTCATATCCAAAATGGTCCGTATTACTTTTGCATCGAGCTTCAAAATGAATGCATCTTTGAAAGAAATATTTGATTATTATGAAAATCCAATCTTCCTCCCCACTTGTACCCTCCTCAACGAACCAAGCGAATCACGTGCACTGTTGAATCAAGTGTCCCTCTCTATGACAATGTTGAACTACACCAATCAACTATAGAACATGCATCGCTGAATTTTGCTCCTGAAATCTTCAATTTCTCCTTAACTAGAGCTCTCTTTATGCATGCACCTGCTCCATCATGCTCCCCTTTCCCATGTCTAGCTTCAAAAAAATTCCAAATATGAGGTAGACCCCTCTCTACATGCATTCTACTCAGCCAATAAAACATACGAGCATTCTTGAATTGACCTGTGTAGTTATCTGACCAAATGAGATGTCGGCCCATTGTTATATCATGCTCCTGCAAGAACTCAAAAAAAATTCTCAAAACAATGTTGGACATACTCGAGACAAAGTGAAATCTATCATCACTCATATAAAAAATGACACTCTCTGATTATCTTTCGATCCTCCCTACGTACTATCCGGTGAATTTCTAAGCGTTGTGGACAAAATAGCAATCTAAATGGAATTGTAATACTGAGATTGTACCTCATTTTGTGGTTGCAATGTGTAGCTTTCTACAAAGTCAACCACTGATATAATAGTGCCAATTGAAAAAGAGTCCTTACACATCGTAAATTGTTGATCCAACCACTAAGACCTATGATTATACCTTGCATACTTGTAGAAAATATTGTCCTTAAAATCTGAAATAAAATCAGCAACACTGCATTCTTTTGTAACCAACTCACATCTAGAACCTTCACCTCTACTTTGCAAAGTATATTTGACTATCTCATATCTCTTTTTCTCAACAAGCTTCTTTCCAAATTCATGTTTGAAACTCTCATGAAAACATTGAACAAACTTTGACAAGCCACCACATTGTGAGCACTTTGCATTTAAACAATCATTTCTATAGAAAAGCAACCATCATCTCTAGAACATAAAAAAAGATCTAGCAAGTCCCTTGATGATTTTGGAAGATGCATTGCACCACACTTCTACAACATTTCATTGGGTAATGCAAAATTGGAAACCCGGATATAGCATAATAGTTCATGGTACATTGAAAACTCCACATGGTATTTGCAACAACAAGTATTACGAATTTTAAGAGGCATACAATAAAATGGCTTCAAACCTTCAAAAGTCCTTTGCAAGATTTCCATATTTGGATGTGTTTCAATAAATTTTTTGAACAACATTGTTTGGCTTGATTCCAAGAAATGTTTAGGATGTGGTGTACGGTCTCGATTTCCAATTCTTAACTTTAAAACATCCTTTGCATTGGGTGATACTCTAGAGTTATCATGCCAAAATTGTTGAATTACCTTCTTTACATTATCGGTTAGCTTCTTATCAACATGTGGAAGCCTCCGGGAAAAAGCCCATGTATCATTTTGAAGAGGATCATCTATTCTTTCTCTTCTTGCAAGTTCTCTATCCAAAGTTTTACGATTTATGTCAAAATCAATACAAGTTTGTCTCATAAAGTGAGACTTTTTCAATTTATGGCTTACTAGGGTGGTTGTAATGACTCTTTGAGTAGCTCTCTTATCCTTTTCCTTGTTACTTTTTCCAATAGACTTGAGAGCATTAAAAATATTTTTGACAATAATAGAATTTTTTTCGGTCTTCTTGTTCACACAAATCTTCAATTTGACTAGCAAAGGTCTCATCTTTTGCATCTTTAGCAATTGTACAAAAAGTTGGCATTGCTCAATCAATGTCTTATCGCTAAAATATTGGCTGAAAAGTCTTCTAGCCCACAACCAAACAGTTCATGTTGACCTCTTGCCTTTAAAATTGTTTATAATGTTCTCATCAAATTCAGTAACCATTTGGGGTTCTTGAAGGTCTTGAAAGTGGAATATGACTTTTTCTTCCCATACAAGGGTTCTTCATTTCTCATGTAATTTGGTGAAACATAATTTACACTTGCTTCAATATTATGTTTCAAAATCTTCATTTCCAACATTTTCACCTTGAACATTTTCCAATATCAATTTGGGAATAATTTCATTCCCAATTTCAATATCATGTTCAACATCTTCAAATCCAACATTTTCACCTTGAACATTTTCATTATCAATTTCAATATTGTCATTCCCAATTTCAATATCATGTTCAACATCTTCAAATCCAACATTTTCACCTTGAACATTTTCATTATCAATTTCAATAATTTCATTCCTAATTTGAATATCATGTTCAACATGTTCAATTCCAACATTTTCACCTTGAACATCTTCAATTTCCTCTTCACTTGAAAGACCATAGGGGTTAGGTTCACCAATATTTGACATACCTTTTCTTCTCTTCCTATGACTTTCTCTATCTCTTTGTCTATATGGTTCAATTTCTTCTTTTGTAAGCTTTCTCTT
>VDFB02093402.1:0-23298 GCA_007258455.2 Sequoia sempervirens
CTTTCACAGGAGTGAGAAGTGGTTATTTTCATTTGCAAAAGAGTAGCTGGGTAGATGATTTTCATGGAGAGATTATTTTTGAAATACGGGCAAAGCCATTTTGAATTGAAGGGGTAAAATGATGAAGATTTTTCACATGGGGAAATTTTCTGTTGCTGAACAAAGAGTGAGCAAAGAACAAAGGAAAAGTTGTTACTACAAAGGAATAGATAAGAGAGAGGATTTTCATTTCTTGTTGCTGTTGGACGAAGAAGGAAGTTTCCAAGTGTCCTCTATAGATTAATTCTAAGGATTCTTCTGTTTCTTCTTTCTTCTTTATCTCTTCTCATTCTCTTCTCATTGTAAGGGGTTCCATTTTCTGAAAGTTCTGCAAAGCAGGCAGGAGTTCTGGGTAAATTGTAAAACTAGGGTGAAGTATGACTATTAGTCACTAATCTAAAGTGTTATGGTGTTCTAAATTGAGCTTCATGTTTATATTTTATTCTGTGACTGTCTCCATGGCTGAAATGTAATACTCTTTTGAATTCAATAATCAAAGATTATCTGGGTTTTCTCATGCACATTTGTTGCATTTGAGTTGCATTTAATGAATGTCAGTTGCATTTGTTAGTTCCTATTGTTCAAAGAATGGAGTAATTGCTTTAGTGAATGTAATGGAGAGTTATGTTTCAATGGATTTATAAGAATGAATTTGTCTGATAAAACTAAATAGTCTTGTTGTCATAATGTGATAACATTTTAAAATATCTTCAAAACATGTGTAACACTATAGGATGAAGTGTTGGTTATATGAATTTGTAGCCCTCTTTTGGCAATAGTCAATCTTTATGCATCTTTTGTTTTCAATTTGGTCCCAAATTATTAAATCAAAGACCATTTAAATTCTATTTTCCAAGTTGTATTTTACATGTTCTCCATGTTGATTAATGAAATTCAACAAATGTCTTAGCCAATGTTGAGTGACATTTTATGTTCCTCAACATATTCTTGTGAGATCATCATTTGTTAAGCAATACCATATTAAGTGTGTCTAAATCTTTAGGTGTTGCTAAAGGGTCACCCTAAATTCTCTAAAACTGAAATTGAAATGTTTTTCAAATATAAACACATAGTTGGACAAATTCGTCTTTGAGTCTAAGCATGGTGGCTATTCTTTGGACTCAATGAAACTATTGATTTGGGAACTAACAGTTCCCATTTTCCTAAAGGGAGGCGACATTAAACAAGTACAACATTAATTTAAACACCTTGGAAGTGTCCTAGATTTAGGTCTCGTCCATTCGCCCAGAATGGGTCCTCATAGTGGAAAGACCCAATTTTATTATGTTTTTGGTAGATTTTAATGATTCAAATTCAGTTTGGTATGGGGATTATGATGGGCCAAAAAGTAGAGTAGTGGGTATGTGTAGGGTATGTGGTTGTGACTTTTTTTACACAAAATTGATGGAAATGAAAAGAGTTTTTAAAAGGAGATTCTCAGATTTCCATCAATATAAATTATGTTTTTACTTTAGTTAATAAATAATTATTCATTTTTGTAATTCGATAAAGTCGTAGTGTAATAGGCTAATTGAAAACCATCTATAGCTTTGAAACGATATCACATTTTTTGAATTCAAAACATACATCACATTCTATGCTTCACATACTATAGGATTAAAAAAAAAAGAATTGAATTTCATGAAGTTTTGACAAGTTAAGGTGGTCAGACATACAATTTTTATATTTTTAAAAATTTGTAATAAAAAATTATAATTCATTATTTACTTGGAAAAAAATTATAAAAAAATATGCATCACATTGGGACATGAGTCCTCTATTTTATATCTAAAATCTTTATAAAAAAAATATTAATACTTTATTGTGGTTAGATGGTCGACAAACACCTACTTATTTTTCCCTCGGGAATTTAAGTGCTACTACATTGAAATTTCAAATTTTCACCAAATAGATTATTTGTTTAAAAAATAAACCTAGTAGTTTAGAAACTACATTCAATTTGCTGCAAATTCTATTCTTACATATTTTTGAAATAATATAGATAACTTATTCAAATTTTTACATCAAGCTGCCTAACTCTATTTTTTCTGAATTTCATCGCCACTTAAGGGCCTATTTTTTCCATGATCATCTTGCACATACTCTTTCAAATGTTGTCTTATGGAATATAATTTTTGGGAAATTAGATAAAAACCTATAAATACATAGTTATTTTATCAATTCAAACTGAACATGCATAATCATGAAATCATATGAGAAAATATTATTTTCAAGACAATGAAGAGTAGATTTATTGAGCATCTACAGTAGAAATCAAGATCATATCATCATTTCAAGATTCATGTGTGTTCATATTATGTTTTGGAGCTAATATTGTGATGTAGGTTTCAAGTATTCAAGCAATCACTCAAGCCAATTCAAGCAAGATCTAATACTTAGAGAGATGTGTTAGACTTCAATCCTCTAAGGGTAGCCATTGAGGGTTTAGTGAGTTGTAGCATAGCTTTGTTCATTCATCAATTCCCTTTATCATTATCTTTTATCATCAAGGTTTAATTACCAAATTGGGGTTTGACCAAGGAAAACCCCTATTCACCCAAAAACAAAAAAAATCTTCTCTTTGTATGTGAAAATTTGTAGGTGAAGAAGAACTGAAATTGGATCAAAAGAACAATTTTTTAAAGTTTTCAAAGTTGTCATCAAAGTTGTCAAGCCACAAAAACTCACCTACAGATTTTATTTCTGACTTTCCAACAATGGAATATACAGAAAACATAAGCCTAGACCTAGGATCTGACAACTATGAAATCAGATTTTGGATCCTTGTACATAGACCCATTCACCCTAGGGAAAATATGTCCTTCAACAGTGTTCAGAACCCACTAAATTGGTGCCTAGTACATATCATTCTACCATTCTCAAATCTACCTAAATGTTACTATTTATGTTTGTGCTATCCTTATATTTTGCATTTCAATTTTTGCATCACTTGAGTTCATTAAGTGGTTTATTTTATCTCCCAAAAGTGCATTTCAATCATTTTTGTCATAAGAAAATAGTTGATCTTCCTAATAGGGTTGACTCACCTCAAGGTTGAAATTCAATCCTATCCTTGGGAGATCTCTTTTTCTAATGAAAGTAGGGAAAAGGTGCATTTTAGGTGTTACATTTTGGTTACCCCCTTCCATCAATCAATCACTCACTTATCTCCCCCCTTTTTCCCTTCGTTTCATTGTGGTGAACCTGAAATTCTTACACTATAAGCTTTCTAATTTGGTAGTCTTTCAAAACCCTAGATCTAGGATTTGCATTAGTTTGGACTGCATATCATTTTGGGTTTTTTAAATTACATTATTTTTCTTTTCATTTAGAGTTTTAAAATTGCATTTTTTATCCTTTAAAATCTCAAAAATTAAAAATTTGCATACATGTTGCATTCATTTTACATAGTAGTCTACATATTAGTGTTTTTCTAGTACAGGGGCACCTAGTCAAACTTTGTAAATATGGTCCAATGATAGGTTTTTGGGTGTTTTGAGTCATACTTGGTGTAACAAGGTCTATTTATACCATTTTAAATGTTTAGAGTCATATTGGGTCGGTTTGGAGTCATGTTGTTGAATTTTGCAAAAAGTTGCAAAGTTGTTATGCAACATTTGCATTTTTGGTGCTTTTCAGAAGTTCAGCGGTCAAGAAGGTTAGGAGTTAGTTGTTTTCAGTTGAGGAAGGTTTGGGATACTTTAAAAAGAATTGGTACATGTTGGTGAAGGATTGGAAGTTGTAAATTTCAAATTTGAATATCAAACAATGCACTTTTACTGCGTTTTTCATAGTATTTTATTGCTACATGATCTTGTACGGCTTAGTATGATCAGAACATGCAAGTTTATGAGTTTGAATTGGTAGAGGGATGAGTTAATATTATTTTTGTTTTTTTTTTAGTGTGTTTCATTAGGTTTTGAAGATTTTATAGAGGTTTTCCTAAAACTAGTCTTGAAACCCTAAATTTGAGGGTTTGATTGAATAAAATGATTGCTTGAGCCATTCCACCCAATAGAAAATGCTCTAACTTGGTCGAATGGCATAATTAGATGTAATTTTTTCTTTTATGTGGTTTGCAAGAGCAGGGGAGGTGGATTGTTAAAGTTTTAGTGATGCCCTAATTGATTTCATTCATGTTTTAAGCAAAGAATGGTGGCTAAGAGTTGGAATTTGATGAAAAAGCATTGATAAAGAGTGGGAGTTAGTTTGGAAAGCATGTGCAGCCCTAAATGATGTTTTTGAGGTGTTTGTGAAGATATTTGAGGCCAGGAGTATATAGATTCAATAAACCCTCTTGTGGACAAGCCTAAATAGGCCTAAGCAGGGGTTTTGAGGTTTGATGAATTTGTGGGTATTTCAGTTGACAAAAATCATTGATTTAGACCTTATGTGACCTATTTGAGGTCATGGAATAGATATTTTTTATTGGGAAAGATTTTACATTGTAGTTGCTTTGTAAAAGTGACCTAATTAGGGCTTAAGGCAATGTAGTAACAAGTTTTTGAGGTTTGTGTTACAAAGGAACTCATCTTGGAAATTTGATATGTTGTAGAACTCAATAATGGGTATTTGAAATAGTTTTGACATTTTGGGTTGGTGGTCTAACATGGGAGTTATGCTTGGAAAACACCGTTTGTTGTGCTACTAGAGAAAAGGTGGATTTGTGAAGGAAGTGTGAACAAAACTTGGATTTTGAGATTCTAAAGACTTTTTTTGGTCCTAACATGTCATTTTCAGTCTATTAAGGGTGTTCCATAAGTTGGATAGAGGTCTGGGTGTGAAATTCCACATTTGGCATTTTGTAGCCTTGTTAGGTGCATACCTTGCATCTAAACTTTGAACTTGTGAAGAAACCTTTTCATTTATTGTGCTAAGACTTTGGAAAGACTTTGATTGAGTTGAGTTGTATTTTCTCACCCTACTCTGCATCAAATTGGTATCAAAGCATAGGTTTTGATCTTTTGAAGGAAAGAGGTTAAAGTTTGAAGAAGGGAAAGTTGTAAATTAAAGGACAAGATGCCTCCTAAAGGTAGTGCAGTCATTGCTAGAGAAATAAGGATGATGGAGTCTCAAGAAGTAGTTTAGTTAGACTTGCAACATTGGAAACAAACCAAAGAAGAGGTAAGGCCATTGAAGATGAGAGTGACTGAGAGGAAGAGGAAGAGGGTGAGAATGAAAACCCTCCAAGAGGAGTCCAAAATGATGATGAGTTGGACCCTGATTAAAGAAGGATGGTTAAGATGTTGAAGGCTATCAAAGGAGATGCTTCTGAGGTGAAAATGGAATTTCCAATGTATGGTAGAAAGTTGGATGCAAAAGAAGTGTTGGATTGGATCGATGCACTGGAAAACTACTTTGAGTACAAGGAGGTAGTAGAAGAACAAAAGGTAAAGTTTGCTAAGATTAAATTGAAATTCCCTGCCCTAACCTAGTGGAATTATGTATAGGAAGAGAGAGTGAAAAAGGGAAAAGCAAAAATAAATTCACGGGATAGGATGGTTTCAAAGGTTAAGAGTCAGTTCTTTCCCGATGACTATGCAATTCAAACATTCAAGAAGTTGCAAAAATTAAAGCAAAAGGAGATGGATGTCATGGCCTACACAGAGGAGTTTCACAAATTGAGAATTAGAGTAGGTCATGTTGAGGATGAAACTAAAAATATAGCAAGGTATATGAATGGATTGAGATTTCAAATTCAAGATGAATTGAGTCTTGCCACTCCTAAGATGGTTGAAGAATGTTTTTAGTTGGCTATTAGAGCAGAAGAAAAGTTGAAAAGAAGGAAAGAGAGACAAGGTAGAGGTAGAGGTAACACCTCTAGAGGTCGAGGTTCACTTTCCAACTCAAGGCAGTCCTATGAGGACCAAGAAAATGCAAGTAAAGGACAAGAACAAGGTGTTGATGTAAGAGGTGTCCCAATGCTTTGCATTGTCCCCAAAAGGAAACACAAGACAAAAGAAGAATACAATGGTTACGACATATAGAAGAATGAAGATACAAATAGAAGAATGTCACAACATATTTTATTTCTTTGTATCCTTGCACAAACAAAGTGGCAAGGGTCATCCAAAGTAGGCTCAAAAACATAAAGACATGCCAAGCATCATAGTACGGGGAATCACATTACACACATGAAAACAAAAAAAGAACATGAATAGACATAAAGCTAGTATGACATATGCAAGCTAACCTAAAGCAAGGTGTTTGCATCCCAATCTTGTTCATCATATGTGGAAGGTGGATGACTAGCCAAAGGGGTAACAACAAGTGTTGTGCTAGGACAATCACTGGGTTCAACATGTGGTGATGCACTCTTGTTAGGAGGATCATCACAGTTGTTCTCATCTAAGCTCATAGAAGAGGAAAATAACAAATTCAACTCATTATGCACTTCCTTTTCAATCTTAACAATATCATCATCATCCAAGTTAATCACAACGAGAGGTCTAATGATAATATACGTAGAGGTTTCATGTGTTTTTTGTTCTGACGAAGGTGGAGCATCATCATTCTTTGTTTGAGTTAAATTTTTTTCTTGGTTTGCTGGTTTTTTCTCTTCTTTTAACTTAAAAGCAATAACATGACGTCTATTCCTATGCTCTTTAGCATTTCAGTTTCTTTTTGCACAATTTTCAAGTTGCAATTATGTAGGAGCGGGTTTATCAACCATAGGTTTCTTTTCTTCCCACAAGGGAGGAATGGAAGGAACAATTGAGGGTTGGTCAACCACTTTCACTTTAGGTTTATAATTTTTTTTTTATCTTAGGATGCACAATGGGAATTATATGATTGTCTCTTCATCTCTAATAAGAAATAGGTGGAGGAATTGTCATGGATTTTTATTGGTTACTTGGAAGGGATTTTAGTTTAATCATGGTTTCATCAATGATAAGAGACTCAAGCATGGGTTGAGGGATATTGCTAAGGGATAATTCTACTATGTACTTTGCCTTAAAAAATTTATAAGATTTGAAAAATAATTCCTCACGAGGCTTAATAGGTTCCATAGATTTGGGCCAAAATAAATCCAATGAGAATTTTCCATGGGAAGACACAGGATTAAAACCATT
Source organism: Sequoia sempervirens (assembly GCA_007258455.2). Lineage (NCBI taxonomy): Eukaryota > Viridiplantae > Streptophyta > Pinopsida > Cupressales > Cupressaceae > Sequoia > Sequoia sempervirens. The sequence continues at coordinate 7,113 of VDFB02093402.1, forward strand.
ATGTCGCACAGTGAAAATTTCATTGCAAAATGGAAATTTTAAGAATTTATGCACTATCGACAAAATGAAATCCATGGATCATAGCCATGGATAGCCTAGCTTCACAGAGAATTGGTCTGATGATGGGATGATGGAAAATGAGACATCTAATTGCTTTGGTCCAAATTTTAAGGGGAGAGTGATCGAACCTATAATAGGGAAAGAGAAACCATTATGTGTTTTGATCCATGCTTTTGATTGTTCATAAGAGCCTTGATAAAGTTCATGCACAAACACGAATTCCTCGATGATCACATTCTCTACACACACGAGATCAATTAATATCCCATTGGTAGGGTTATCATTGATTCTTTCGACTATGTAAAGAGGACCATCAAGTGTATGTTTGATTATATCATTTTATGAGAAAGAAATGTCAAGAGACATGTTGGTTTGGCTCTTATGAGGCTGAACATCAATGAGGTTGATCATAGTTATTTTATTAGAAATTTTTAATTTTAAATAATGCACTTGTTTTGACCAATTAACTTGAATGCAAACAATTTTAGAAAACTACAATTTTAGAAATTGAAACTGAGATCTACCAATAGCCAAAAATAAAGCAAATAGAGATAGATTAATGCCCAAAAATTTGGAAAATGACCTGTATAAGGACAAATTCGCCCTAGGGAAAATGCATCCTTGCATAGGGGTTTGAAAAATTAAGTTCTAAGTTTCATAGTTAATGTTTAAGGTTGTTGTTTCAGGTTGCAAATAGATTCTTTCGGTTATAGATTAACAGATTTTTATGTTTAAATGCAAATGCAATTTGATGACAAACAACAAACAAAATGACAACTTTCTAGATGCAATTTTTTTTTAATTTTCTAATGTAAATGAATGAAAATGATGTAGAGAAGGGTAAGAAAACACTACTCAACTCAATCAAATTCTTTCCAAAGTCTTAGCACAATAAACCAAAAGGTTTCTTCACAAGCTCAAAGTTTACATGTAAGATATGCACCTAACAAGGCTACAAAATGCCAAATGTGGAATTTCACACCTAGACCTCTATCCAACCTATGGAACGCCCTTAATAGACTGAAAATGACATGTTAGGACTAAAAAGAGTCTTTAGAATCTCAAACCTGTTTCAAATACCCATTATTGATTTCTACAACATATCAAATTTCCAAGATGGGTTCCTTTGTAACACAAACCTCAAAAACTTGTTGCTACGTTGTCTTAAGCCCCAATTAGGTCACTTTTACAAAGCAACTACAATGTAAACTCTTTTCTAATCACAAATCTCTATTCCATGGCCTCAACCAGGTCACATAAGGTCTGAATCAATGGTTTTTGTCAACTGAAATACCCACAAATTCACCAAACCTCAAAACCCCTGCTTAGGCCTATTTAGGCTTGTCCACAAGAGGGTTTATTAAATCTATATACTCCTGGCCTCAAATCTCTTCGCAAAAACCTCAAACAATTCATTTAGGGCCTGTGCATACTTTCCAAACTGACTCCCACTCTTTATCAATGCTTTTTCATCAAACTCCAACTCTTAGCCACCATTCTTTGCTTAAACACATTAATGAAATCAACTAGGGCATCACTCAAACTTTAACAATCCACCTCCCCTACTCTTGAAAACCACATAAAAGAAAAACCTACATCTAATTATGCCATTCCACCAAGTTAGAGCATTTTCTACTGGGTGGAATGGCTCAAGCAATCATTTTATTCAATGAAACCCTCAAATTCAGGGTTTCAAGACCAATTTTAGGAAAACTTCTATAAAATCTTCCAAACTTAATGAAAAAATCTCAAACCAAAACCAAAATAAGCATAACTCATACCTCTACCAATTCCAACTCATAAAATTTTGTGTTCTGATCATACCAAGCCATACAAGAGCTTGTAGCAGCAAAATACTATGAAAAACACAAGAAAAGTGTATTGTTTGATATTCAAATTTGAAATTTACAACTTCCAATCCTTCACCAACATGTACTAATGATTTTTAAAGCATCCCAAATCTTCCTCAACCAAAAACAACTAACTCCTAGCCTTCTTTATTGTTGAACTTCCCAAAAGCACCAAAAATGCAAATGTTGCATAGCAACTTTGCAACTTTTTGCAAAATTCAACATGACTCCAAACTGACCCAATATGACTCTAAACATTGAAATGGTGTAAATAGACCTTATTACACCAAGTATGACTCAAAACACCCAAAAAACTATCATTGGATCATATTTACAAAGTTTGACTAGATTCCCTTGCACCATACACCCGAACAAAAGAGAAACTCAAATCCCCTTGAGGACTGTGCTGCAACAAACCATGCTTGATCACATCATTTCTTATATCTCCAAATGCCATTCCATTTGGTAATCCTTTCCATTGAACCGGGTATTGAATATTTGCATTGTTCTTTGCATTAGGGAACTCTTTGCCACCTAAAAATTGTTCCAACCTCATAGGTTGACCTGATGGATGTTCTTTGTCTCTTCCCTCAATTTAAAACATTGTTGAACTTGCTTGAGTGCCTACAAACATACCTCTTCCATATTTACCATGAACTATCTTCTTCTTTACTTTAACTGTGTGCTTAGACTTATCCACCTGCCTAACTCACCTTCAATCTTCTCACCTATGCTTCCCTTTTCATCCTTCTGCTGTAGTACACCTACAATTGTTGCTTCATCATACAAACTAACTTCTGACATAAAATAATGATCAACATCTTCTTGTACAAACAATTAATGTCATACCTCTTTTGCCTTCTTAGCAACATAATCCTCACTCTTACCTTTTATCTCTTCCATCTGCTAATCTACCCTTATGTCTATTGTTTTATCGGGCTTACAAACCCCTGATATGAAATGACCAACCTCAAGTTTATCAATCTCAGATTTACTGGTGCAGGAGCACCAATCTTTTCATTGTTTCTTCATTAGTTGTTTCATGGACAAGGTGTGTCATGGAAGTTGAGTTAGGGTGAGTAGAGTTTTGAGTCTAAATAAGGTCCATTGTGACCATTCTTATGTAATTGTTCAATCTTGGTGTCTTTTGAGTTCATGATCTAAAAGTTGTAAGTTATGTTATAGGATTGTCAAGATTGAAAAGAGTTGTCTAGTTAAGGTAGTGTGTTGATTTTCTATTGTCAAGTAATTTTTTTGTGTTGAATAATGTCTAAATATACCAACTACAACTTTTTGGGTGAATAGGGGTTCAAAGGATGCAAATTTTGCAAAATATGTAAAAAAGGTGTTGTTAACAAACTATGTATTAGTGCAATTTTGCACTCCAACGGTCAGGAGAGGTTTGAAAAATAGTTAGAGGTTGGTGTGTTGGTTTTTTTGATTTGGAAGACATTTAATAGGCATGTACACCTTGTGATGGGGTTGGAGTTTGCATTTTATGAAATAAATACCATAAATTTTCTTGGTTTCTTTGCTCAAAATTCTATGTTTTTTCATAAAATATACTGCTACAGGTTTAATCACTTGTACGTACATAAGTACCATGGCCTAAGGGTGATGGAATGTGATTAAGGCATGAGATATATTTCCATTGGTGGTGATTTGGCCTCTTTCCATTAAGTTTGGTGCATTTGGTAATCTTTTTCCTAAAACTGGTTGGTAGCCTTGTTTTTAAGGGTTTCAACCTGTAAATGAAAAGAAGTGCCATTCCATCTACTGTCTAAGGTTGTGGCTTTTCCCTACACTAGCAATGGGTTCATTTTTAATCCAAATTGAAAGATGTAGTTGATTATACAAAGTGTTAAGGAATGTTTCTGTTTCTCAAGATTTCCAAGTGGTGTGAGAGAATTGCATACGCATTCAATAACAAAGATGTAAATCAAAACACAACAAACACTCATTAATTTTAACCCCTAAAGATAAGATGAATTAATTTTATGCACCAAACAAAATGTTAAGTTGTTTTTTCCAATTTTAAACCGAAAGTAAAATGATGAAATAGGGTTGAATTTTAGTCCCATTTGAGCATTCTTTTTAAGAGCCAAATGAAAATTATTGTGGTCCTAAAGAATAAGATGAAAAGCATATTAAGTGGGTTATAATTGCCCCAAAAGCGTCAAACACTTGTTACAACTATAAGATTCAAAGATGAGAATGCTTCTTCACTTCACCTTGTATCTTCCACCCTACAAAACCCTGTTAGTCTAAAAACTAAAACAATGTTAGAGGCATGCTAGTAATATGATAAATCAAAAAAAATTAAAACACATGCTGAAAAATGATCATCAAATTTCTTACCAGAGTTGGGTGTTGTTCACAATAACTGTTGCTCAATTTTCACCTACGGGCTCAATCAGGTAGGATAAAGTATGTTTCAGATGTTCATAAGGGCCAAATGGGACATTTGCATTGAGGGTTAGGTCATGCATCTGATGCTATTTTACAAGGAGCTCATTTGAAAAGTATGCCTTAATCAGTTTTGGCACAAAACTTATCAGAGAAGGAAGTCGACAAGACCTTCCTGTTGTTTTTCCAACTAGCAGTGCGTCCTATTTGGTTGAATAAACCAGTCGCCAAGAAATTCGGGTTGCCATGAGTGTTCATGTATCTCTCTGCTTGGAAGGAGGTCATGCCGACAGTTTTTCACAAGGATGTCTCGGTGAAGGGAGGTATCGTCGGCGTGAAGTCTTACCGAGCGCGGGCGGTCTCACTGAAATGAATGCCTTCGGTGTAATGTGGTGGCTTCGGTGAAGGGTCTCACTGATAGTGAAAGTCTCGCTGAAGAAATAGGAGCTCGCTAAGATGTCTTGGCAACCGAATGATGTCTCATCGAAATGGAGTGCCTTCGGCGTAGGATGGTGATCTTAGGGAGATGTCCTACCGACAAACATAGGTCTCGGTGAAACAAAGGAGCCTGGCGAAAGGTCTGGCCAACAGGCCAAGGTCTCGGTGATGGTATGGGGGCTTCGTTGTAAGGTCTCACTGTCGGAGTGAGATCTTGCTAAGGTGAAGCTGTCTCGGCAAGGAAACAAGCTTGGTGAGAGGTCTCGCCGACTAGTGGTGGTCTCCCCGACAAATGAGGTACGCTCTCGGCGAAAGAAAGGAGCTCACTGAGATGTCTCAGCGACCGAATGATGTCTCCCCGACTGAGGGTGGTCTCGCTGAAACAAAAGGGCTCGATGTAATGTTTTGCGCTCGGTGTAAGGTCTTGCCGACTGAGGATAGTCTTTCTGAAATAGAAAGGGACATCGGTAAGACTCTTGCTGTTCGCCATAAAGTCTCATCGACAGGATGTCTCACCAAAGTGAAGTGGCATCGGTGAAGGAAAGAAGTTTGAAATTTTTTTTCGCTGAAAGCCAAAGGTCTTGCCGAATGTGTAGGAGCTCGGGGAGATGTCTCTTACTGAAATGAAGAGAGCTCGGTGAAAGGAGGTGCTATCGACAAGATGTCTCGCCGATGGTTGTTATTCATGTCGACATGTTTTGTGCCTTCGGTGTAATGTAAAGAGCTCGACATGATGTCTCGACGAACGAGGGTAGTCTCACCAAGAGATATTTCCTTCGGCATGAGGTCTGGTCGAATGATGAAGGTCCTGTCGATAGGGGGTTGCCTTCGGTATAATATTTTGAGTTCAGGGAGAAGTCTCGCCGACCCGATAGTCTCACCGACCGTTGTGAACAGGAAGGTAGGCTCCCGCCGAAACAAGATGGCTTCGGCAAGATGTCTCACCAACCCAATAGGGTCTTACCGAAGTGAAGTGAACTCGGGAAAAGGAAAGTAGAGTCACCACAATATCTCGGCAAAGGTATGAGATCCTGCCAACCAATGAAGGGTCTCGGTATAGTGTTTTTCCTTCGACAGAAGGTCTCACCGACACATGGGTGTCTTGCCGATGGAGGAGCATAGCTATATAATGATGAGGGCTCGCTGTGAGGTCTTCTCGAATGCGAAAGGTCTTTCCGATGGTCTACGTGACTGCCACTATGAATGTTGATATGACTTTTGGGCTCGCTATGAACTCTTGCCGATGGTAGTGATTCAGCGCCGAGCAACTCATGTATTTATCACACTGGGGAGACACGCAATGTCTCACCAACATGCTATTCAACTTGAATGACCTTGACTATCCGGGCACCCCTCACGAAGCACGTATTGAACCAATCGATTTGAGCTGGCAAGAGAGCCAGCGCAGTAGCCAATACTGGCGAGAGAGGAGGATCAACAGAATGAGCGACGTGGATCTGCTTTGAGCTCAAGAGCATTCAAAGCAGCTCGACAGGGAGGTTAGAAGATAGACACGAGACCAGAAGTTAATGCAGGTGTTACAAAAGATCAAGGAGGCCATTCTTGGAGCAACTCTTCACTGACATGGATAGCAGGGACGCAGCATTAACTTCCTACAAAAGATCTAAAGGCAGATCCTTCTGGACGAGGATATTTTTGTAAGCCCTAGGGGCCGACACATTTTAGTATATAGGGCATTTTTGCCTCTTTGTAAAGGAGTTCGGATTATGCATTCTGGAGAGTTAGTGATTTTTCCTAAAATCCTTTCTCAACTGATGTAGATTTTGTAACTCATTTAGAGTTCTCCTTATGCTTTTCTGAAGTTCTGTGACTTTTGTAGTCCTTTCTCAGATTAGCAAACTTCTGTAACTCATTTTGGAGCATAGTATATAGAGTTTACCTTGGTCACTGTTGATGTTTCAAATTACCCTCTTGTTCTTGCAAAGTGTTGTGCACTTCAGGTTCATGATCAAGTTATTTTTGTGAATTTATTTCATTCCTTTATAAATTTATCTTGTGTTTCATGCCTTCATTTGTAAAAAGTATCATTATACAAATCACAAGCTGTGTTTATATAATCGTACACGGATTCTATTATGTGAAAATCTTTTCCTTTTTTGAAAAAGTGTGTGAATCGAACCTGTTTGTGAAATATTAATGCCAAGCTTACAGAATTTGATGTGTAATCTTATGGTCATTGTCAATTTTCAAGTGTAACCTAAGTATCCCATTGCTCTTCTCAGTTCGGTGTATCACCACAGCGTTATTTTTATTTTTATGCACTCCTTCTCCCTTTCCCTTTATACGAATCAGTAGTTTAGGTGACACCAAAGGAAGCCGACCTTCTCCTGGAGGTTGACCTTTGTCTATAAGTGACCTAGCCTTTAGAGGTCTTCCCATGTTACACGAGGTGTTGAACGATCAAATTCAACAAGGTGCAATTTCAGGTGATAATAGGATCTTCATGAGTTCATATGAGGATGAACTGCTTGTATTTAATGTCTAGGTAGATCATCAAACCACCAATCTAAGATACACTATCAACAACCCTCAGCAGATGATTACATACTCACATGATTTAGTCACAGAGAATATCTTAGACAACATTCAACTTCTCCAAAAACCCTTAGTAGGTAACCAGTTTATGTAGCTTTTCATCATTGTGGTCACTTCAAGATGTTGTCTAGGCATGACATTTCATTTTGGAGAGCCAGGAACACCACAATAATGAATATCATAAAGAGCTTAAGGCTCCTACCCAGGTCTATCAAGGATTCCATACCTAACTCAAATGAAAATGCCTTAAAGCTAGTAACAATCCTCTACAAACATATTTAAGGAAGAGATGGTGATTTGTTGCTCAAGCATAGTCAAAATCAGCATTGATGAAAAGGAATGGCAGCCCTCTAAAAATGACTACTCCATCACCATTATTTTGGATGAAGATTGCAGACAGGAGCAGATACTTATACGCAAAATTGTTGACCCTACTTGGACAATCACAACAAGCTAGACTATACAACCAAATAGAAGGGGTAAGAATGCATATAGCTCTGCATTTTCTCCTCTTGACAACAAGTTAGGACCCATTTCCAATCAACCCCTTGAAATCAATTGCACAGCTGATCTCATATCTAGGAATAAGGAATTTCCAACTCTTAATTCCTCTAAATCTGCCCTTTGCCGCTTAACTCTCTTCCCTTTGAGCCTATATTTCCCTACCCAACACCATTGAAAATTGGTGGGCACCTCACACTGTGTGGCAAATGCTCACAACCTGCAACTCACATAGTGCCACAAATGTCAATGACAGACACCTTGCTGATACTAACACCACTTCAGCCAAAAATCCTGTCTCCACAAAAAACAAAATTCACTTTGCCTATCTAACATAAATGATACCCTCCAAGGTCTCCTAAAGGTTGTGGAACTCCAAAACATGAACCAAGGACACCATAACGAGAATTCAAGTTTTTCTGATAAGCAATCTACAAGGCATCAAGAAGAACCCACATGCCATAATCAACTGCCTAAACAAGCAAGAAGAAAGGCTTGCTAGCCTTACGTACTATTAGTCTATTACCAAAGTGTGCTAAAGTTTAAACAGTGCCAAGGCAATTGAAAGGATTCTCAGTATAGAGAGGCTGGAGAGGGACCATTCAAGGACCAGCCAGCACTTTCAGCAATATCCAATGCCCAGAAGGCCACTAAGTAAAAAAATCTCCTTTGATTACTCTATAAACTTTACTGAACAGTGCAATATACAGCAAGGAAGCCAGGGAGATCAACCGGTGGGATGGGTGTGAAAAAACAAAGGACACTTGTCAGTCCACATTATGGAAAACGACACTGCCTACTTACAAGGAACAACGCATTAAGATATGAATCACTTATTTGATCCTCCATTTCTGCTTACTATGCCACCTGTCTATGCCTAAATTTAGTATCTGCAGGAAGATATTTTAGTTCAGAAAAGCTGTTAAGCTCCAAATATTTTAATCTTGCTACTCTTAGCTGTCTTTAAGATGATGTTTCCTTTGAACCTTTAGAAGGGATTCTGTAATCATCCCAAACAAGCATCACACTTTATTATGGAGATTTTGTAATCTTATTCTCTTTCGATATATATATGTCAGAAAATTGAGAAAGAAGCTATAAAATTTTATACGCAGAAAACTAGGCTTCTATCCCTCTCAATCTAATACATTACATTTTTATAGGATTCTCATATCCTGTTTTATAGGAAACTCCCTAAATGACTTCCCTAAATATTTAACAACTCAATACAAACAAACATTTGTACTACCAATATATTATCCTACTTAACAAACTATAACAAAATAAATAATTATTATATGCATTGCATGAATGATGTAATATTCCTAACACCCCCCCATGTTGCATCATTCTCCAAATGGGGATAAGTGGACCAACAATACTTGATGACCACCTTCAATAGTTCATCATAAGGTATGAGTAGGGCCACACAAATCTACTCATGACAAGCAATAATAGAACTAGCCTCACTATGGTTACTATACTTTCATCCAAGGTTAAGGACAAATACATCTATCCATGGAACCAAGGATAGGGACTACCACATCTATCCAACATCAATTATGAACAAGGACACACACTTATGCTCACAACAATTATGATAAGGTACACACACATCCAATCATAATTACTCAACAAATGTGATTGGGGATAAACACATCCAATCACTTAACAAACAATTGTGATTAGGTACAAACACATCCAATCACTTGACAAACAGTTGTGATTGGGGTCAAACACATCCAATCACAACATAAAAAGCTTGAGAACCAAGTCTGTGTTGTCCTATATGTAGCCATTGTTATAGATCACTGTCACTTTGATCACAAACAATATGAGACGGTGACCATTGCCACCTAAAAATTGATCTCGGCTTTAGTCATTTGGCACAAATAGTTTTGTCACTAATACAATTTCACGGCCCCATCACTAGTGACTAATAATAGGGTGTTGCTTGTCCTCCAACCTCATGTGCCTCCATCCTCCAATTGGTTTGCTACTTACTTATCAAATTTGGATTTGAATCTCAATTTTATAATGCCCCCTCCCTCAAAATGGATGTCGCATACAAGCAATAATGCATCTAGTTACAATTGAAACAATTTTTTATTATTTTTTGATACTTTTAGATTTTGATAGAAATACATTTAGTGACACAAAACATCTCTATAAGAACTAATAGAATATTTTTGAGACACTAAAATAATAAAAACTAGACAAGAAATAATAATTATCAACTAGCACTATGAAACTATTAAAACTTAACTTCAATCCAATAGCTATTATTAGACACTCCTCAACAACTTCCTTGAGATCATCCACATTATACACTTTAGCTGATTCTAAAAATGGACAAAATACATTGAAGTTCAACAACCCGATGATGATATGATTTTTCTTCCTCCATTGTGATAAGTAAAGCTTTGCTCAAGTTCTCGATATTTTGTCCACAACTTTCCACCTTCTAACACATGTAAACCAGCAATAGTGAGTGCTCATTCAAACAGAGCACTTATCTTTCCAATGCCTTTTGGTGTGCATTGTAACACAAACTCATCATGCTCTTGTATGAAATTTAGATAATCAGACCATAATGGAATTGACATATAGTCACATACTCCATTTAGATCCTTTGCCCACTCCTACCACATTGTAGGACTTAGAGGAATCAATGATCTCATTGTTTCTCTTGCAATTTGAAGCTTCTCCACATGGCCATATTTACGAAGAGCTTGATATATTGGACATGAGCATCATAACTATGAGGATTTTGTGCCAGTGTGTGTTGGAGGGCCTAAAAGTGACCTTCCTTGGTGCCATCATCTTCTGATGCTAATCATGACTACAATTCATCATCATTATCTTCTTCTTTCTCCTTCTTTGTGTCTTCATCGTCTACTCCCACACTACAAGTTCGACACTCACCTTCTTTTGCCATTTGTCTTTTAAAACCAATAGCATTTTTCCACACTAATTATAAAATTTTCCCAAAGAAATTTGCACAACATGTGATCTCCCTCCTCGAGATCACTCATGCCTTCTAAGAGATGTGACTCGACCTCATATTTTCTTTCACCAATTATATATCTAATGCATCTAATCACTAAGTCGCCTTTCTTCTTTTGATTGTTAGCCATGATGATTGAAGAATAAATTATGGTCATTCTGCTAGGCATGACATCAAAAATACCTTGTGCAACTACACTTGCTTCTAATATTATAAACCCTCCATTTGTAGCTCTTTGTGAATAGTATTCCACATGAGAGACCTACGGGATGTGATTTAATGCTCTTCACTTGCGAAGGCCTTGTTAACCGCTCATCAAGTATAGCACCTACAAAGTCTAAATCATATTCAAATTTGACAGAAAATTCAGAAGTAAAGCTCAATAAATCTGATTATTCTATATGAGATTAATAGAAGTCTGCAAAATTTCCTCCAGCACATTTCTCTTCATCCTGCTTTGATACCAAATCAGAAAAATGAGAAAGATTATGGAAGCTATTAAAATTTATACAGAGAAAACTAGGCTTCTATCCCTCTCAATCAAACACATTACATTTTTATAGGATTCTTATACCCTATTTTACAGGAAACTCTCTAAACGACTTCCTTAAATTAAATTTAATAATTCAATACAAACAAACATTCATACTACCATATACTATTTTATTTGACAAACTATAACAAACCTAATAAATAATTATTATATGCATCATATGAATGATGTAATATTCCTAACAATATATACAGACTTCACTTTTCTCAGAAGAAAAAAAAAGTAGCCTAGTGGCCCCATGGGACAGACACTCCACAGTTTTCTCAGCAAGCACTGCAGAGAAATTTTTGAAGATTTGTGCAGTTGTATGGTTCCATAGGAAACAGAGTCTTCTATTCAAATACATATTTTTAGGATTTAAATATAAAAGTCAGTTTTGAATTAAAAAAAACCAAAAACCATACCATGTACAAACTGTCATTTGGCATAAATCTTCTCCCAAAACTCTCAAGCAGCTTCTGCAAACTTCTCTGCCCCACACTAAATCATATTTTCAAAAAATTGGCTGCTGCAAAGTTCCAGCATTTCTTGTTCCAAGAATTCCGGAGTGGGACCCCTACTATATATTGCCCGCCGTGAAATCTATTCTGAATAGGAACTGGGAGATTCTTCCTTTTTCTATCGACTTCTCCCCATCCACCCCGGCCCACCCCACTCCTAGTTCCCGGGCCCCTATCAATAGTAATCGAGGAGTTCATCATTATTATGTAGTAGTATGACCGGGGAAAGAGAACAGGCTCTCCACTCCTCCATGAGATGAGAAAGACGTGGCCTCCCGCGCTGTCCACCCGTACCTCTCTCCTCATTAATATAAGGTCGAGCTCTCTCCCGGGATGAGTGGCAAGCAGTAGTGGGTGGCCAGCAAGAGATTCTATAGTTAACAACTACAAGAATCTTCATATTTCATGCGACCACTGCATACGTGTGGAAGCCTTCCCCCAAGAAAAGGGTCTCAAGAAAGGGCCTTCTTATTTTTATCTCAATACTCTTCGAAGAAAATAGGAATAGCTTTAAAGACTATGGTGTCATGTGGGAAATGCTATTCAGCTATGCCTTGTATTCTAGCGATCCAATAATACCGTTTTGGCCACAATAACGTTATTGAAATCTCTCTATCTATCTATTTACCTCTTCTTAGATTTTTTCAGGAAATTGAGAATAAAGCTGTTAGGGTTGAAATCCAATTGCTCAGAAACCTACTCGCAAAGAAGTTCTATCCTAAATGAATAAGTTGACGAAATGAATTCCCCTTTCTTGGTCTCGAAGTCGAACTTGCAAAGGAACAGAGAAATCTTACCCAGAAACTAAAACTACTATAACTTAAAATTTATTGAAAAAATACCAAGATATGCTGCTATTTGGCAGCAATATTTCCTGAAGGCTGAAATATATCCAATTTTTAGTGTAAAAATGTTTTCCTGTTTGTAAGGATGGTTAACGTTTTTAGTAGGTATAATTTTGTACCTGAAGGGGGTCGACATCTGCAATGTCGGAACTGTAGATATAGCGGGGCGGAAGAAGAGACGACCATGAGGGCGTTCTTAAATTAAGACACACAACGGGCGCTGCAATTCGAACTCTGGCCAGTGTTTGCTTCAGTTCTGACTTTCTGTTAAAACAATTCACCTGCCAGTATTGAACTCCATTAAAATTAGTAAGGAAAGATGCAGAAATGTCGAAATTATAATTTGAAATAAATTTTGGTCGAACCGCTAAGTGTAAAGAAATTGCAGGAGGGAGTCGCACGAGCGCCATAACTGTGGCCTCCAAATCTATACAGACATGTTTTAAACAGCTTATTTTTGAAAATATCTTGTTGTGAAAGCTTTGCAATTAAATATAGCGTTTCTACCGCCCGTTGTGTACTGAGCATAAATCAGCCTAGGTGAACACGTTCGACAATTGGATGTATATTTTATGAGTTGGGTGATTGGATATCGATAATTTGAATGATTAAATGGGAAGTTAGGAAAGTAAATATTAAGAGAATTTTATATAATTTGATAATTGAAGAGTGAAGAGTAATGTCAAGAATTTTATATAATTTGATACTTGAAGAGTGAAGAGTAATGTCAAGGATTTTTAATTTTGTGTTTTGAGTATTAGTTTAATTGTTTGGAAATTTGTATTGAATCTTTATTTTATAAGAAAATTAAGTTTATGAGATTAGGACAAACTCACAATCATGATTTTATCGATGTTTCAAATTTGTTTTAGCAATATTTAAGATTATGTCTTGTAATTTGGTCTAATATATTGTTATCTACTCTTATCTTTTTTTGAAAATTGAGGATTGGTGGTATTAATAAATACCTTAGTGGAGTTTTTGGATGACCGAGTCACAAGGGTATTATACCTCAATCAACCCTCCTTGAAATTGAATAATATCAAAAATAGTAGGCAAGCATCTAAAATGCAAATTCTTCTCCTTCTAATACCAATTTGAAGTGTGTCACTATTAAATGCTTAGTGGATTCTCATATTGTACTTGATGATGGACGATGATTAGAATAAACTGTGTTGAATGTCTTTAAATACTAGCACATGACACAAATCACACCTAAAGTGTGTTTGGTTGGCTCAAGGTAGAAAAGTAAAGGGGGTTAGATAGTTAGTCCTATGATAGAATATGTCAAGTCTGGAAGGGAAACAACCAAATGGAGGTAGGTGCATGGATAAGTGTGACAAGCACATAGATAAGACAAATGTATAAAGGTGTGTGTAAATGGATGGGATAGGGTTAAATGTCTAGAAATATGTATATAAGTAAATAGATAAAAAGGTTAGGGGAATGAACCTAATTTTGCACACTACAAAGAATTATTAGAAGAGGAAAAAGAATACTTGAAAAATAAATGTAATATCAACATGTTGTCAAGGGATTAGGATCAATATAAGATAATAATTAATTAGGAAATGGAAACATAAGAAAACAATAGAGTAGTAAATGAAATAAAATAGAAATTATAAAACACAAAAGATTAAAACATTACATAGTATATACGTGAGGAAGATATTTTTGAATAAAAATTCCCACAAATCATCATTCATTAATAGAAAAATTTAATGCGGTCACTAAGTTGAAATTAGTTAAACAATAGCTGAAGATTTGGAATAAGAGAAGCTTTAAAAACATCTCCATGGAGAAAAAGAAACTTGAAGAAAGTTTGCATTGTTCAAATAAGGAAGTGGTAGTTAATGGGATGGATGAAACAAGGTATTTGATGGAGAAGGATTTGCTCAACAGGCTAGAGGATGTCTTAGCCAAAGGAGGAGTTTTTTGGAGACAAAAGTCCCAAGAGCTTTGGATAAGTGAAGGTGCTAATAATACAAAGTACTTTCATAATGCAACAAGAGATAGGAGGGAAGCCAATAGAATCTCAAGCATCAAGTCTTCAGATGATAGGACTTTAGAGAAAATGAAAGACATAATATCTGAAATTGTTGGCTTTTTTTGGAATCTACTAAATAATTGAGAAGGTTCAAGTTCACAAGGGCAACAAAATATAGTGGCTAATATTCCAAAGTTGGTTTCAGAAGCCCAAAATGAGATGTTTATGGATAGATTCATAGAGGCAAAAATTAAAGAAGCTTTGTTCCAACTACACCCATACAAGGCCCCTAGCCCAGATGGATTTCAAGCTTTGTTCTTTTAGAAATGCGGGGATATCATTAGTGGGGAAGTAGTTGAATCCATTGAAGATTCAAGGTGTTTGGGTAAAGTGTTAAAAGAGATCAACAATACTTTTATAGCATTGATACCGAAAAAAGAAAAACCAAGTGCTCTTGATGAATTCAAGCCAATATCCCTTTGCAACACCATATACAAAATAATGGTGAAGGCTTCTACAAATAGATTAAAAAAGATCCTCCCGGGTATAATATTTGAAGAGAAAACTAGGTTTGTGATGGGGAGATCAATTTTAGATGGGGTAATAATTGCACAAGAGGCTATTTATTCCATGCAAAAATTGAAAAATAAAAATATGTTGATAAAGTTGGATATTAAAAAAATCATATGACATGGTTGATTGGAGGTTCTTATTCAAAGTAATGGAGACTTTTGGGTTCAATAAGAAATGGTTAGATTGGATTTTCAACTGTGTTACTAGTCCAAGGTTTTTTATTCTCATCAATGGTTTCCCAAAGGGCTTCTTTGGTGCTTTGAGAGGCTTGAGATAGGGTGATCTATTATACCCTTTTTTGTTCATAATAATGACAAAGGCATTGGGCAAATCTCTGGGCAAAGCAGTGCTAGACGGCAAAGTGTTTGGGATCCAAATCATAAGGGAATTACTTGCAATAACACATCAACAATTTGTTGATGATATAATGTTGTTTGGGGTTGTGCAGGTATTAGAAGCCAAAAAAATCAAAAGGACCTTAGATGAATACACTACTGCCTCTAGCTAGGAGGTGAGGAGAAATTTGATTTTTTTTCTTCTACACAAATTCAAGGACTATAAATTAAATCATGAGAATTCTTAACTTCAAAAAAGGGACTCTACCATGCAAATATTTGGGCCTTCCCTTAGCAAAAGGGTGGCAATCAGGAAAACTGTGGGAAACATTGGTGGCAAAGGTGAGTGATAGGTTGGCATCTTGGAAGGGAAATGGTTGTCTTAGGCAGGTAGAATTAAAAAACTAAAAGTTGTTATCTCAGCTTTACCTATATTTATGATGTCTTGTTTTCCCTTACCAGGTGATGCATGCACAAAAATCAATCAAAAAATGAAAAAATTATTTTGGTAAGGGACAAGGGATAAGAACAAATACCCACTTATTAAATGAGAAAAAATTGCAAGACAAAAGGTG
>VDFB02093403.1:0-22473 GCA_007258455.2 Sequoia sempervirens
AGATCAGCAACATGGATTTTCCTATACCTCAATATGAAACAAACAATGTTAGATTAAAATAATAAATTCAAATTTTTTTATGATGTTTCCTCCTTGGTATTCTCTTGCACTCTTCTTGCATTTTCTCAATTGATTCAATGCATCATAAGTAGTATTTTACATTACTGTTGATAGATCATGAAGGAGGATTCATAACCCGAGCTCTAACAAACATTTCAATCACTTGTAAGTTTTCCTGGAGGACGGAAGCTGAGAGGAATGCACAACACTGAAGGCAACTCGAAGACACGTTCATACAATGACGGCTATGTTCCCTCTTATGTACTCCTTTCCCTTTTTAATCTTCAATAGCGTAGTGTACTCTTTATGATTCATTGTTTCAGCTACTCCCATGGCTTGTGTGGGACACTTGATTCTCTTTCATGCCAATGAATACAAAACAACATTTTGTGCAACTCTTATTCAATTCTATACTTCTCTTTTGCAACAAATGTATGAAACATTGTGTAATGAATAACTGAATACAAAATGGAGTACTTTCTTTTACATTTCATACCATATTTAATGCTGCAAATGATGAATGGAAAACTGAAACACATTGCACTTTCTTTTAAACTCAAAATTCAAAAAATGAAATGGTTTAAACAACTACAAAAATAAACTAAAAATTTTCACCTTAAAATGAACCTGAAATAACCAGCTCTATAAATTTGAGCTGTGGTGAAAAATTGATAACATGAATGAAAAGTATTTTTTATCTCATTCTGGGATTGCATCATGGAGCACATTCTTGGTTTCTTTCTACTTGCATCTCTCTTTCAAAGCCTTACATGCCTACCACTGTACTTTGTATTTCCATTGTATGAAGAACCAAAAGGAGATTCTTTTCTTTCCAATGTATTGTCACCATTCAAGCACTTGTAAAGACACACATAGATGCATCACATGTGTAATAATGGATATAATGTCAATACCCATTCATTGTATTGGATGTTTATTTTAGAATGCATTTGGACAACAAGGTGCACCTACAGATGCTATGAGGCTTTACCACTATAGGTTGTAATTCATTCTACATTTTGAACATGTGCATGAAATATTACCTCTCTTCAAGAGTATCAAACATACAACTGTAAACCCTCCTTTATGAATGTTATTTTAAAAGTATTAAATCATGTAACAATGTTGAAACAAGGTCCTAAATATTGTGCTTTTATTTTGCTTCAATAATGATGTTGTCCTTCAAGAAAAAGTCATTTTTTTCTCTCAAATTTTGCATACATAGCTTTGTGATGATCTACATACATTGCATAGAATATTGAAAATGAGTACTTGTCTCTTATGCTATGACTTTATCAGTCTTGCTTTATTGCTGTCCACTCATTCTTTTGTAACAATGCACTCCCAATACCCTTTACTATCCCTCTAGTCCTTAGGAAACACATGATTGTTGTCCTATCATTGATGAAAGCCTATGTAGGGTATTTTGATAGCTATGCATATGAGAATTGTTTCACATTAGCACCCCATAAATAATGCATTCTTTGATGCCCCCTATATGTGAGCACTATTTGTGTCTGTTCCCTCAAAGTGTAAACTTAAAACAACACAAACAACAGGAAATATGATACATGGTAGCAATAAAAGATATGATAACAACATCATGAAAATAAACCAAGCAATGACAACATAAAAACTTGCTTGCAAACATGACTCCTTCAATGAAGAAATGATGCATCTAAATTTTGTTCTGTATTTTATTCAAATGAGCTCATTGCTCATCTATGGCACTCATTTCAAAATGGAGGGCTTCCTTATTGTAGTTTTGAATTGATTGTCATGAATGATCAATGTGCCAATGATTCTTACAACTACTTGTGGATTACTCCTTTAGCTGAAATATATTTTATTTGAGCAATATGAATGTAATTTTCCTATCTCATTCCCCTCTTGAGACTTAGGGGCAGCATGCTGGGCTCAACCCTTGTGGGAGCCCATTTTTGTACCACATGCTATGATGTATTCAAAAATGAATCAACAACATGATTTCACCTATACCTGCACAATGAACAAACATGTTAGATAAAAAATAGTGAAGCTTAATGCTCCTGTGATGTTTTATTTTGTAGGCTCTCTTGCATACATGTGATACTTGCTCAATTGAATTAAATCATCATAGGAATATGCTATATTTTTGTTGATAGGGCACATAATGAGATTCATATCTGGATCTCTAATCAACTCTCTTATCATGATGCAGGTTCATTTGAAGATTAGGAGTGAGGAAGGGTAAGCAAGAATGAAGATCAACACAAACTTCAACATGAAATGATGGATATGTTTTTCCTTATATGCTCCCTTTATTACTTTCATCTTCAAATGTATAGTGTATTTTCTATGTTGCTTTGGTTCAACTACTCCCACAGCTTGTGTGGGACCTTTGATTATTTCTTTCTTTCCAATGAATAGAAAAACAACACTTATGCAGTCTTGTATATATTTCATTATAAAATGAATGAAACATTACAGAAATGAATGAAAGCAATATCTCGTGTTTTTTTGTACTTTCCTTTATGTTGAAAAATACTGAATAACAAAACTAAATTCCATCTATTTTAAGCACCTTAAAATATGCAATGGTTAATCATATTAGAAATTTTGGAATACCTTTCACCTTTAAAATTAATCAACTGCTTCAGCTCTACCAAATTGTGTTGTAGGTGAAAATTTGGTAACATTTCTGGCGATTTCTGCTAAATGCTTGCTTGCTAAGCATATAGACCAGTTGCCTTAAACAATTCATTGGGCATGGAGTCAAATATTCCCCTTCTCAAACTCAAAAGACTATTGAAACTCAAATGCAAACACTCCAAACAACAACAACAAACCAAACTAAAAGAAAATTAAAAGGCCCTAGTGGGCAGTAAACACGTGCAACAACACTTAGGGAAAGAAAACAACTAAAATAAGTGTGCCTTGAGCACTTATTAGCAGAAAACACTAACCTAACCTACAAACTAAGGAAAAGGTTGCCTAAACAAAACCATTTACTGGTTCAAGAAAGTAACTGCCTCTTCTTTGCAATCTGCAATGCTCCATAAGCTTGTGAGTCAACCAAAAGAGATGGGGAAAGATCAAATAACCAACATACTACTACAACACCTTTCCAAAGAGGAAAATGTAGTCACTTACCCATCTATCTTGATTGATGAACCATTTGTGACCAAGTGAACAAGTGGGCTGGTTGTACTTAACTTGATGCCTCCTTTGATGCTCTAGATCAATGATGCCATAGGACTTCTCTTTCTTATTGGCTTCCAACAAAGCTAGATTCCTAATGGGACATCCTCTTGAAAGCTTTGGGCTAGAAAGAAAAAAATTCAAGTAATTAGAAAGAACAACATCACCTTCACCTTTAACTAAAAAATTAGCCTCAAGCTCCTCTGTACAATAGAAATGAAGCTCCTCTAACCAGCTAAGATCATGTAAATCAACTTCATGAAAAGTTTCTTGACATTTCACCTCTTCTTCCAAAGGCTTTAGTTGCATGTTTTCCCTACAGTCGTTAAACCAATTAGTTTCATCTTGTTCCACCACAAACAGGGCATGTTCAAAAACTTGTTTTACATTGTTGTCCTCATCATCCACTTGATATTCACAAGAAACTAGGAGAGTATCAAGCTCTCTACAAGCTGGACAACTAGGATCTTGACAATCAAGAATTGAAGTGCCTTGAAAAGACTAGTTCTCTTCAATCAATTCACTTAGCTGTTCTTCAAGGGAAGTGGAATCCAATATTTTTATGTTAGCTTCTCCTTTGTCAATCGACTCTTCAACCATCACCCCTTTTTGCTGTATCTAAACCATGCCTTCAATATCCTAATTATGCTCCATTTTAGGCATGTTATCATGCATACCACACTCTCGAACTTCCACAATAGCCCTGTCCTTACTCATTTTTTCATGGATCAGCTCTTTGTCAATGTGATTTTCGTTCTCTTGCTGATCACAACTTGTCAATTTTGTTAGCTCACATATATTCTCTTCCCCAATAGTAATAGATAAAGGTAGCTCTTCAAACAACTCAATTGAAACATGCACCTCAACATTCTCCATCTCTACAACCAGTTGTTCCTGATTTTCTAAATATTCCTCATCACTGTACCAGCTGGATACCTCAAAATAGATGTGAATATTATGCTGTTCTAGTTGATCTTGGTTTTCCAAAATCTACTTTTGCATTTGACTTGCAGCTACTGTGGGTATGAGCATGCTTTCTTCATCTTGGTCCACAAAAGAAGGCAATTCATCAAACCAAAACATGGAGTTATCCTCTTGAACACCCTCCTTTACCTCCTCATCCTGCTGCGCTGATTGATCTTCTAAGATGAACACTGAAACATTTTCATCCTCTTCAACAAAATGAGGAAGCTCATTAGTCAAAACATTGAAATATTGATTGGAAGAAGCCTTTCCTTGCTCAAATTTCTACTGCTCTAAACGATAAACCTCCAAAGTTGAACACAATGGATTTACCTTCCTAAGCTTCTCGATGAGGAGTAGGTTATCCTAATCAATGGGTTCAACCTTGGATTCATTAGGTGGGGGAACTTGGGGAGCTTCTTGGGTTTCTTACAAGGAAAACTATTGCTCAAGGGGTTGCTCTAGAACTATACTAGGTTGCACCTGATTATTTTTGTCAACTTGCAAAGGATGAAGGCTTTAGAAAATTGGTATTTCAAGATTAAGAGGTTGGATTGAGGAATTAATGACTTTATTCTGCCTAAAACTTGGAATATCAACTTTAGGAATACTAAGAGGGTCATTCTGTCTAAAACTTGGAAACTTATACTTATGAACCTCCTCTTGAGCAGGCTGATCTAGAACTGCAAGAGTTGCTTGGACTTCGTGCCTTTGTGTTTGAGCAAACATGATCTTTATCTGCTCCTCTTTTTTTTCCATCTTTGTTTCAATATTCTCTTCAAATTATATCCTTTGTGTCCCCAACTCTTGCTCATAGAGATAGGCTTGACAAGCCATCTCTTCTTGTTGCTGATTATACTTGTGTTGCATCTTGATCTCATCTACCTCCTTTGTGAAGCCAAGAAACATACCCTTTTGGCTTGCAATCTCCTCCTTTCCATGCTCTTGGAGTTGTTTTTGAGTACATGAAGGCTGATATGGAGGTTGAGTAGGGGTGGGTGGGTGGTAATTATATTAGGCATGCTGGTTTTGAAAAGCCATGGAATTAAAAGGAGCAACATGATTGGTCTGATATGTCTGGTAATGATGTGGATAAATAGAGATTTCATGATATGATGGATGATAAGACATATCTCCATGAAACATAGGCATATTCATTCATTAAAAAGCTGGAAAACAAGCAAAAATTAGATTTTTTGAAATAAACCAACACTTGATCATACTGAAATGAGTAAGTTGAACTCATAGTCGCCAAATGTGTGTAGATTTTGCCTCCAAATACAAATATTACTGATATACACACCAAATATCAACAATAAATGATCAAATATTGGACTGAAAGAGTCCAATCAGTCCCATCAGGTGTGCCAAAAACTATTGTCAATCAGGATTACACCCTAGCTAAGTTTGACTCAACTATCCTGTTGAAACATGGAAACGTTCTTAAGTTGTGGGTAACTTCTATTGAGAGAATCTCCAGAGAGGGCTGGTTCCCCTGGCAGATCACCTAAACTAAAGAATTTTTTGAGGAAAAGGGACAAGGAGAACTTTGTAAGTGAAAATCCTAACACCTAAAGGGTGATGCACCATAACTTTTACTTGTCTACTAACTCATCTTCACAATCAGATTTCAAAACATTAACTTTCACAATCTCAGATGAAATAATGCAATACATAAATAATTTGTATGAAGGTTTGAGGCTAAACACAACGTGCAACTTGTATTACAATGAAAATTTTGCACACACACTTGTAATAATGGGACATGCAAAAGGATTCGAAAGCTGAATAACAATTTTAACATCAAACTATTGAATACAAAAATGAGACAAAACCATGGGAGAGGAATGCTCTGCTATTTTTATTGCTCTGAAAGGAGTATGAGAATATCATAATATGAGTACAAATCAAAAGATTTCAAAGCTCTCTGCAAGTAGTCAAGAGAGTAAGAAGCAAATATTAACTGAATTTGAGAAAAAACTAAGTATTTTCTCCAATATATGCCTCCAAAGTGTCTCCAAGAGTGAGAGGGAAAAATATGAGTGAACTACTCCTCAAAATAGAACCTCGAGTGTCATTTTCGAGCAAGAAGAAAAATCCTCCAGAATAGGGCCTGGAATTGATCCAAACTGAGTGAAAAAGATGGAAAGATTCCCTCCAAAGTAGATCGTCCCAGAAAGGACTCAAAAGCACTCAGTTGTGACAAAAATCAGAAGTGGAAAGCTTAGTTCACCTATTTTTTCCGATTTTGCACAAAAGGACTCAAACTAAAAAAGGAAGCTTTTATGAGAACTCCATGCACTCACCCTAATTTTACCGCATTTAAAATAACAATTATCAAGGCAATTTATAGAATATTTCCTTAATAATGTTTTACAATATCTTGCAGTTCCAAAATTACAAAAAGAAAGGCTTGAACTTGGGTTTTGATATGATTTTTTAAAAATACAAGGAAAAACATATGATTTGGTTTGAGTTTTTCCAAGTATACAATATCTTCCTACTTAGGCATTTTTATTTTCTATAAAAATCATAAAATCTTAGGCATAAGCTATATGACCTCAAAAATTACATAAACTCCTAAGGCATATTGCAACCTAGGCTTGTAATACATGTGCAAAGCAAACACAATACCATGAAGGTATTAGTGAAGGAATTTTAATTTTAAATCAATGTGAAAAAATCACAAGTTCGAATTAGGGCAATGTGGAAACCCTAACATAAAACCATTCAAACTCCTCATTTCTCTCATTCATTTTTGCACTTTGATTTTTTTGGTGAAGACTTTGCACACTGCCACCTTGAGGGTTTGATCTTTGAGCTCTTTCATGGAGTTTCTGAAGCTCCCTTCAACAAGAAATCAACATTGTGAGTATCTCTTTTGTACAAGACACAAATATTCCTCCATTTCCTCTATTTTGAGTGCATTTTCTGGCTTCTTAGCCATGACCATGATTAAATTTCTGATGTATTTCTCATGCTTTCACATTCTGTTGATACTCCTTTTCTTTGAGGCCAATATTTGAAGTTTCTGAAGCTTATATCACCACTTGAGAGGTAGGTTTTCTGTCGCAAAATGCTTGAAATTTCTCCAGGCTGTGAGGTAAACTCTCTTATTGTACTTTCTATTATGAAGAGGAAGATCTTTTGTTCATCATTTATAGAAAATACTTTAAAAGCTTGCCATTTTTCAATTTCTCAATGTGCTTGACTCCTGTAGAGTATTTCATCCACTTGATACTTCCATGGCCGTGGCCTCCACTATCTTGTTTACCTTCATAAATTAGAAAATAAAGAAGTATGAATACTATTTTCTGCATTTTAGCTTATTGTCTTCTATTTATGAGGGATATTTGACCTTTCATGGCCATGGCTTCATAAGGGCATTATGGGTTTTCTTATACTTGAAAAAGCTTTAGGGTTTCTCCATTTTTCTAAGTGTGACAAAAAGAAGTAAATGTTCATTTTTTGAGAGAAATGAAAGAAAATATTTCCCCATTAAAGGCCGTGACCTCTTAAGCTTCTGGGTATTTCTTGTTCTCACACAAGCTTGATAGTTTCTTTGTTTTTTTGTATTTATGCATCTCCAGTTAAATTTTAGAAAAGATGGGTTTAAAACCCCAGCTCATGGCTTCTCTTTTCATGTAAAACAAAATAGAACCTTTTGGTTTGGCCTCACAACAAAACCATAGACCCATTTGCGAAACCTTAGCTCTATAATGTTCTTTTAAGAAATTCATTTTCTTGCTTTTGAATATGATATGAAGGAGATTATATTGTTTACTTTTCTGAAGGGAATGAAAAGCATCTTTTATCTCATTCTGGGTTTGCATCGTGGAGCACATTCTGGGTTTCTTTCTACTTGCATCTCTCTTTCAAAGCCTTACATGCCTACCATTGTACTTTGCATTTCGATTCTATGAAGAAGCAAAGGGAGATTCTTTTCTTTCCAATGTATTATCACCGTCCAAGCACTTGTAAAGACACACACAGATGCATCACATGTGTAATAATGGATACAATGTCAATACCCATTCATTGTACTGGATGTATATTTTAGAATGTTTGTATTTGGATAGCAAGATGTACCTACAAATGTTATGAAGCTTCACCACTGTAGGTTGTAGTTCATTCTACATTCTGAACATGTGCATGAAGTATTACCTCTCTTCAGGAGCATCAAACATACAACTGTAAACCCTCCTTTATGAATGTTCTTTACAAAGCATTGAATCATGTCACAATGTTGAAACAAAGTCCTGAATATTGTGCTTTTATTTTTCTTCAATAATGATGTTGTCCTTCAAGAAAAAGTCATTTTTTTCTCTCAAATTTTGCATACATAGCTTTATGATGATCTACATACATTGCATAGATTATTGAAAGTGAGTACTTGTCTCTTATGCTATGACTTTATCAATCTTGCTTTATTGTTGTCCACTAATTCTTTTGTAACAATGCACTCCCAATACCCTTTACTCTCCTTCCAGTCCTTATTAAACACACAATTTATGTCCTATCATTGATGATAGCCTATGTAGGGTATTTTGATAGCTATGCATATGAGAATTGTTTCACATTAGCACCCCATAAATAATGTATTATTTGCTTCCCCCTATATGTGAGCACTATTTGTGTCTTTTCCTTCAAAGTGTAAACTTCAAACAACACAAACAACAAGAAATATGATACATGGTAGAAATACAAGATGTGATAACAACATCATGAAAAAAAACCAAGCAATGACAGTATGAAAGCTTGCTTGCAAACATGACTCCTTCAATGAAGAAATGATGCCTCTAAATTCTATTCTTTATTTTATTCAAATGAGCTCATTGCTCATATGTGACACTCATTTCAAAATGGAGGGCTACCTTATTGCACTTTTGAATTGATTGTCATGAATGATCAATGTGCCAATGATTCTTACAGCTACTTGTGGATTACTCCTTTAGCTGAAATGTATTTTATTTGAGCAATATGAACGTGTTTTTCCTATCTCATTCCTCTCTTGAGACTTAGGAGCAACATAATGGGCTCAACCCTTGTGGGAGCCCATTTTTGCACCACATGCTATGATGTCTTCAGAAATTAATTAGCAACATGATTTCACCTATACTTGCACAGTGAAAAAACATGTTATTTAAAAAATAGTGAAGCTCAATGCTCTTGTGATGTTTTATTTTCCAGGCTCTCTTGCATACATGTGATACTTGCTCAACTAACTTAAAGCATCATAGGCATATGTTGTATTTTTATTGATAGGGCACATAATGAGATTCATATCCCAAGCTCTAACCAACTTGTTGTGCCCTTAGCACACGCCCCGTTTCGAATGGGGACCCTCTTTTCTTTCGCCTTGTCGGGTCATTTTTGTCGCCGCCTCGTTTTGTGTGCCCTCTTTTTTTTTTGGTGTCCCAGATGGTCAATGTTGCTTCAAAGTCCCACCATAAGTTGACCATGCCTTCCCCTTTTAATTTTGTCGTGTTTTGGTACCTCGCGGAGTCTCTTTGGCAGTTTTCCCCTGCCGGGCCCCGCCGTTCGGGTTTCCCTGTTGCGCCCGTCGTTCCTGGCGGCGCTCTACTCTCGTCCTCCCGAACCCCGGGTTCCAGACCCCTGTTCTCTGTTTTCTATGCCTGTGGAGATCTCGATGCCCGTCTGACCCTCCGATCCTGGGACCCCGGAGTTCCGCTCCCGGGGTTCCGTGAGTGTTTCGCAGTTCCTCACGGCTAACCTTTGGTAGAGTTCCGCCTTCCGAACCTTGGGTCTCCCACCACCATTGGTGGTTTCAAATTCACCAACTTCATTGTCTTGTCGTACCTGCATTTAGTGAGGCCATTAATGGTGATTGTGGTATAAAAGAAGGTTTATTCTTGTCATTTACATTTGACAGAGCTACAGAGAGTGATCAGAGAACTTGCTAGGGGAGCCCACTGTCTTCGAGACCTTCAAGCTCGTCACCCTCACCATCACCTCATCGATCGAGAGTGGATCTCACACCTCCCCGTATCGAGTGTTCGAGGTAGGTCCTCCGTTCGCCCTCCCGAGTATTGTTTTCATGATTTCTAAGGATTTAAATGAATAACAATCATCAAGAAGACATGCGAATGATAAAATACGGCACCACAAACAAAACCCATGTCCTCAAAATTTGAGTAACCCAACGTAGCATCCTCGTGAGCAATTTGGAGCTTTACCCCCGCACGACTGTTCTTCGCAAGGGCCTTCGTGATCCTCAGGACCGAACGCTCCTTTTGCCGGCGAGGACTTAGCGAAAACTGTCGTTATAGCTTTTGACTCCCTCGGGCCTGAGCGCCCGAGATCCTACACACAGGATTTCATCCTTCATTTGCTGTCGCTGAGACTTTGTTCGATCGACAGAACCTTTCACCGAGTATATCATTCTCTTGTTGAGTGATGAGTCGGGGAGACGTTCATCTTCGCCAAGACCTCACTGCGAGCTCCTTAGGTCTTGGAGATTCCTTTGCTTTCGGCGAGACCCCATTACTTTCGCCAAGACTTCCTGGCAAGGCTCCTCCTCTTGGAGAACACACTTTGCCCTTTTCAGTCAGTGTGACTTCACCTTTCAGCATAATCTTTCATTGACACCCCCTCCCCTTATCCTCCAGCGAGCACGGAGTGAGTTGGCAAGATATAGCGAGGTCGCTAAGACCTTTATCCAACTTAGAGGTTACGCCGAAGACTCCTTCGTCGGTGAGACATAACGAGTTCGCCAGGACCTCACGGCGACACCACCTTTCCCCTGGCGAATAACCGACTTCCTTCTGACCTCCGGGCTCCGGACCTCCGTTCGCCGTTGAGATCTAACTTGAACAAGCAACACCCTCATTCCCACTAGGCTCCACCATCCGGGAGTCCTCTCCTCATCCGCCGTTCTGAGGGGAAAATATCACTCGCCCCTCTGAGCTCCGAGCTCCGCCCTTCCATCCGCTACACCACTGAAAATGAAATCGAATGGCGGGCCCTAATGCTAGGTCCGGTCTTGCTCTCGATTGTCGGCGAGACATTCATCTTCGCCAAGACCCTTCCCCGATCTGAGAACTTACGCTGAAGGTCCCCTATGTCGACATAACATCACCCGGTCGGCAAGACGTCTCCCCGCCTAAAGGTTTTCCTGCCGACATGCTCGGTCGGTAAGACATACGAATGTCGGTGAGACCTCTCACTGAAGATGCAAACCCCACGCCAACGTGCTTTGTCGGCGAGACACATGGTTGTCGCCGAGACCTTTCTCCGAGGCAGAATTTCACACCGATTGAAAACTGAAACGAAATGACGGCTTCCTCTCGATTCGGGCCTGAAGCTCCGTCCGACGTTTTCCGTCCCAAACGCTGAGTGCACCAAGCCCCCTAGCCTTCTAGGCCCAGTAATGTAAAACTGTTGGCTTCCCTTTGACCCATCAGACCCTGGACCCTGCAGTTTCGTCTTTGGAATTCCGTTTTCATCCTGCTGTTCCAAACTGCCATCTCTAGATGGCTCTCCGGCCTGGCACCTCTGAATTCTCTAGGATCGATCCAGATGAGCCCAAATCTGAAATCTAACTTCGAACCATGTGCTCAATTTTGGTCCTCTCCATTACGAACCTTTCAAATTATCAAAATTCGATCGGAGAAAATCTCCCGAAGCCCTACGCCCTATTTTCCTTTCCAAAGTAGCATTTCTGCCAGGGAAGTCCGGCCCTCTAGGCCCAAATTGTCCAAATGCCCCCAATCAAAAGATCAATGACATCAAGAGATAAAGTATCATGTTATGCTTGATAAATTATTTGAAATAAATTTCATCTTCAGGATTTCGACTAACATGGATGCTTTCATGATCAATTGCACTAACTACGCCTTTACTTGCATAATATATGGAATTGGGTGCAGGACCTTCAGGGGCACTCGTCGAGAAGGACAAAGGGAAGAAGTTAGGAAAGACCCCTCGAGGGAAAGAGGACAAGGACCAAATGAAATACCAGTTCCAGGGTGAACCTCTACACTCGAAAATTACCACGGATTGGAAGGAAATCACCGACACCAACATAGGCCATGTTGATATTAATGAATTCACACAAAGGGTTAGGGTCAATCCAACGACAAAGAATGCCAGATTGATAAGACAAAGTGGAATAGCAAAGGCTGCTAGATTCCCTCCATCCCTCGTGGTCCCCGAGTTGGTCATTGCTTGTCGGGAGGCATATCAACCCGGCACAAGGACAATCATTGATAGGGAGGGCAACGTCCTCGTCGACATGTCAGCTGAGGGGATCATTGATAGTGGCTTAAAGAAAGGCGGGGTAACGCTACGAAGGTTCCTCACGAACTCTTCTGCAGCGATTTCCACGAAGAATACCATGACTTGGTCACAATGCTAAGTAGGGTTATGAGTCTTCCTCTGGCCGCCTTCTTTCAGGAGTGGATGGTGTACTTCGTCGAGCAAATCCTTCGGGGGAATGATGATGTTACAACAAAGACCTCATTCGATTGGGGAGGTATAATTAGCAATTGCTTTCATGAACAGTTCCTCAATGTGAAAAAGAGCTCCAAGTTCTATATGACTTCGTACGTCGTGTACTCCTTGGCGGAACAGAGACAAAATAATGGGCTATTTGTGGCACCCGATCAAGAGCAGGGTCGAAAACTCAAGGTCTATGACAGATACCCCCAGCTCCAGTATAGAAACTTCAAGAGGGAGTACTGTAGAGTAAATGACGCTTTCATCGGCCATATTATCAGAATGATTGCCAGAGACTTTGAGAGGAGGGTCTCCCACAGTGCTAGGGAATTTTTGAAGCAGTATGCCTTCCTCTTCATTCAGTACCCAAAGTTCACATACATCCATGCCCAAGGCTTCACTGAAAGGCCAAACAGGTTGCCTCAATACCCCAACGACCAAATCATCTTACTGGAGCTTTCTCAGCAACTCCAACACAT
Organism: Sequoia sempervirens; assembly: GCA_007258455.2. NCBI lineage: Eukaryota > Viridiplantae > Streptophyta > Pinopsida > Cupressales > Cupressaceae > Sequoia > Sequoia sempervirens. Next base: position 13,140 of record VDFB02093403.1, read on the forward strand.
ACAGGCAATCTTCAGTGGCAAACAAATAGCAGGGATCTCCTATCCCATGACTCTCGGCCAGGGCATGTACTGGCTGCAAACTTCCCAGTGTGCTGGTAACTTCCAGAAAGAACTAAAAGATTACCATTTCTTCCTACACACTGCTCACCCGCGGATAGACCCGTATGGCCACATAAGAAAGGCGCTAGGGCCGGGATTCGCTCACCTCCACCACATTGAAGACTTTTGGGGAGATTGTCGGGATAATAAACAGGTACGTGCAAGGCACTATATGCGAATGACTGCGCAGTTTGTATGGAAGGTCCAACCATTCCCCATACCGGACCAAGTCGAAGAAGACGAGGCCACCATAATGCACCCCAGGTACCCTGCAGTCACCAATCTGCCAATACCGACAATTGACTGGGATGAGTAGGAGGTCGATGACCTCGAAATTATAACCAAGCCAATCTTGACTCATACTAGGGAGTGGGTTGATGGACAGATAGCCCAATTGAAATAGCAGGAGGTGATTTTGACTTACGAAGTACTCAAAAGTGAGCCAGGTGCCACAGAGGATGCCCCTGCCAACACCTCAACTCGTGGGACATCCAAGTCTTCTCCGGTCACCAGATCCAAGAAGAGAAAAGAGATAGAAACAGGGCAGTCTCCTGACCCCAAGGTCTATACAAGGAAGGATTCAGGGGGTTCACCCTCCAAGAGACTAAAGCAAACAGAAGGCACCACAGAGTAGCCATTGGTCTGGGAGGAGGAGGCCAAAGATACTGATCAAATCAAACCTTTCCTGGCTCTCCCTGCTTTGGGTCCCCCACCTACCTCTCTAGCCATGATTGCCACATCCCCACAGATGGTGGACATCTCCGTCCATCTTGCCCCTTCACCCCCGACTGAGCCTGTGATTGTAATTGACTCCTCCTCTGCCATGACTACTCCCCCTTCCTCCGCTACCATGTCACCAACCACATCGCTCCCTCTGGAGAAAGTAATAGCACCTATTCCCACTTCCACCATGCCTGAGGCTCTCTCGAGGCATATGCAAAATCTTCCCCCTGAGCTCTCCCAGATCCTAATGGATCCCACTCTTCAAGCAGCCCTTGCACAAGTCCTCGCTATTGCTCAGCCTTCGCAACCGCCGACAGGGCCACTGGCTATGGAATCCACCATGCTAATCTCTAAGGAGTGGGAGGAACGAGAGTGGGAAGCCTCGAAGCCCTTCGAGGAGGAGGCCGATGAATACCACGAGCACCCGGAGTACGAATATCGAACTATTGACAGGGTGGCTTATGAGGAAGAGGAAACTGGTTCCTCGGAGAGCAGGGACAAGGAAGATAACACTAATGGCAAGGTAATCGTGTGGGCCTTTGATGAGGATCTTGAAAATGGACAGCCACCAGAAGATACTCCAAGAGAAGATTTACCTGAAGGTGGAACCCAAGCTATCAAGAGCCTCAAAGACAAGCACTCCAAGGGGCCTGTGCACGAAGTTGAGCATGCTGAGGGAAAGAAAAAAGAAGGGACAACAGGAAAAGAGAGTCCCATACGACAACTGTCTACCAAACCTCCTATTAAGCGCATTATGTTTATCCAAGACTCTAATGAAGAAGAAGGAGATGCTGTTAAGGAGAAAGAAAAGTCGCCAACAGATATGAAAGCGGAAACCTTAGCCTTCACTGGGAGAGGCGAGGGTGGTCATGGATCACCTAAGGGTAAGTCTGCCATGCCAAAATGGTTGGAAAAATAACTTGAGAGAAGAACTCCCATATTAAAGGACCCAAGGGAAAAACTAGAAGCCATCTTAGCCCGAGCTCAAATCGCAACAAAGAAGGAAAAGAAGCTTAAGGTCCAATCCAAGGTAACGATGGATGCTTCTGGGTCTCGAGTTGTGCAGGTAGGCACGCCTGTGGTAGGTCAAGAAGGAATAACTTACAACATCTCCACTATGGATCTAGGGACCGCCACCAGAGAACAGAAGGTGGGGCATCTTGAAGAGTCAGTGGCCACGGTGGTATATTTGATAAGGCAGGACAAGATTTCAAAGGACAAGCTCAAAGCACAGGTGGCTGCTTTAAAAAATTACACCCAACAGTGGTCATCAATGGATGACCTTCCTACCACATCCACGACCGCGCCCCAGCTGCTGTCCAAAGAAAAAATCGACAAGATGGAGAGAAGGAATAACTTGGAAAAGACTACAGAGGACTGGTTCTGACAAGTCTTATACGTCGGAAACATGGGAATTAGCCGGGCTGTTCGGAGAGCCAACAAGTTCTTGGACCTACAACAATCTTTGTAGGGCACAAAGAAGCTATGCACCAACTTCCCTACAGTATACGACTCCACCTTCCCAAGGATTGAGGCTATCCTTCAACTGCCAGAAGCCGTGTGGGAAAAATAGCTTGCATTTAAGAAAGACGATCACTAGCTGATGGATGTATGGCGACGAGAGTTTGACAATAGGAAGAAAAGGTTGGAACAAATAATGAACAAAGTGGATCCAAATATCGAATGGGTCAAAGAAATCAGAGCGGAATGCGCTCGTTATCTCAATATGATGACAGAATATGATATGCCCATAGTGCAAATGGATCCAAAAAAGGTGAAGCCTTATTTCCAAAATAAGATGGAGGATGGGATGTCTGGCGAAGTGACGGTGGAATTCATGAGTTTTTCTACCCGTGCCTTCGATCAATTAGAGCTATTCAGGGACCAAGGTGCAAAGTATGACGAAGATTGGAAAAGGCTGGAAGATAACGCAAAAGAATGGAGCTACCAGGTGCTGCAATATGAAATCGTTGAAATAGACAAGCTCCAGGTGGTCATCCTCAAGTTCATAGAATACACAACATCAAAAAGGCAAGAAGACAACCCTGTCAAGAATGAAGAGCTCCCTAAAGAGTAGCTAGAGTAAAACAACAATTAGCTAAAGGACAAAGTGCTACAGTGTTGTCACTAAAAGACAAAGTAGGGAAAATGACAAAATATAATTTTAAATTGTGATATATTGAGGGTTGGTGAAACCCTATTTTGTAATGAATCTTGGCCATTCATTTGACTTTTGGAACACTATAAATAGGGCTCTCATTTCATTTGCAAAGGGAGTTGAGTTGTTGTAAAGACATGCTGTAGAAATTTATAAGGAAAAGACATTGACTTGGTGCATTTTCTGAGTTTCTCACATGTTGCTTGATTCAATCTCCATTATTAGATGTTTAACTTAGGTTTTATTGTTGTTCTAGTTAGTTGTTTTCTTGCTTTGGTAGATTTTAGGAATGCTGTCCTGTGATCATGAAAATTCCTGCTGTGTTGATGACTTCTTAGTCCATACTTTTTGCTATTTGTTGATGGTAGATAACTGTGTAAAGTTAGTCTGGGCTTGGATTCAAAGCTGCTCCAAAACTTTTATCTTTGTTCATGCATGTACATGGTGAATGAAAGAAAAAAAATTTGTAGACCTTAGAAGATAGCACAAGTTCCATGATACTGTGAGATTTCTGGTTAAGTGGAATATTGTTTTAGGAAGTTGTCCATTATAAGAACTCCATCATCACTGTTCACAATTAGTTGCTGATCTAGGAACTCTCTCTCTCCCCTGTCCTTTTTCTTTTTTTAATGAGTGATCTATGCTAAGGTTCATTGCACATTGTAAAGTCAAATCTAATAACAAAATGGAGTTCAAGACTGCTGTTTGAACCTACAATAAATGCATAGCAACTCTTCCATCTTAAGAACTCTGTTTCAAGATCCAACTTCCATGCTTTGTAACCCATCCATAAGATCACCTTGTGATTCCAGCAAATCACGTCAAACAATTGAGATATTTCAAGCACTGTCAAGACCTGACATTGGAGACCTTGGGATAGTGTTCTGCAATTTGATTGTGGAAGATTGTCTTTCAAGAGAGGTAGTGCACCTACGCATTGCCTATGTTGAGAAGTGCATAAAAAACACATCAACAGAACTGGCGCAAGAAGGAGGGCTACACGTTAGGAATACAAAGTTGAAGGTTAAAAGTGAAGTTGGATCGAATCGGATCGTTCTCCTCGGAAATATTTCAAAGAGTCCTATGGTCAACGCCAAATAAGGGAGAATTTGTAGAATTGTAGCCTCGTACAAGGGCGAAGTGGGTTAAAGAAGTAGCGTTGCCTCTTCCTCTTCCTCCATTCCATCCACTTCCATTCCACCCTCACCTTCATTCGGCTGGCCTTTGCCTTCCATCCGACTATCCGAAATTGCATTTTCACCTCCCTTCTCCGATAGCTAGGGGATTGCTTTTCTCCCGACCCTTCCAGCCCAAGGCACAGTCAAAACAACCACAGCTCAAGTGCAGTCCCAGACTACTGTTCTAGTGTAGGTACAACCCCAACTTGCTGCGTTTCAACATCAAACTCTTCCCCCTCATCCCGCCATGGCTTGGTTGGCACAAAACCCTTCGCCGATTCATTTCGTTGCTTACCATGATATGTCCAAGAATCTGGAGGGCTTTTGTTCGAAGTTCCATCCGTGCGACTGACAAAGAACAGTTGAGGAGCATATCAAAATATTTGAGACAGAAATTACCGAAATGCAAGTTGATGATGAGGACGTTGCATGCCACCTTTTTCCACATTCGTTGGGGGAAGAAGCCTTTTATTGGTACATCAACCTGCCGAGGGGATCCATTACCTCATGGAACTTAATGAAGGATGCCTTCCTACATAAATACAAGATCCCCATCAGTCCTTCAGAACTCTATCAGCAGTTTATGTCCGTTCAGAGGGAGATAAATGAACCTATTGGATCCTTCAATGACTGCTTTCATCGTGCCTTTACAAGGCTCCAGGACCCATTCCTCCATAATGATGCTGCGGCCCTCCCAGTCTACTATGCGACGTTGGACAACCTTATATCGGCTTTGGTGAAAAAGATGCACCCACCACTCACTACCCTGGTGACCGCCTATACAGAGGCTGTTATCGCCAGTGCGGACTTGGGGTAGAATATCTCCGGTCCGCTGCCTTCTTTGGGGAAAGTAGCTCACCCGATGCAGATTTAGGGGCTTAACCAGGCGTTCGCTCATCAGACCCCTCTTATGAATCAAGTACCTTAGTTTCCCATTGTCCCACATCCAGAGCAGCCGCTGAATTATGCACCTCCCGCGCCTTCCTATTTGCAGCCTCAACCATAGTATAATTATTCTCAGGCTGCTCCACAATAGCAGGCGTATTCTGAGCAGCCCCAGGCGCCATTGTACCTATCAAGACCAGAATTTCCTCCAGCTTATCAGAATCAGCCGACAACCCCGCCCGCTTTTCTCCAAAATTCGGCGCCGTCACTTGGGAACGAGACTGAGAAAGACAAGTTAGAGGAATTGACTTAGATGATAAAGAAAATGTCCATTGAAATGACGCACCTGAAGAATCATAATAATTAGTTACAGGCATCCCAACGTAACTTCCAGGCCAATCTTAATCGGGACAGTAGGGATAACCGAGAAGCAAGCACTTCCTCTAGGCAGAATTATGATAAGGGACCAAACGTTAATCAGAATTCTGAAAGGAGACCTTCTCAGAGGAAAAATCGTACGTGGAATACAAGGCCCAATAACGGAGGTGTCCCTATGCCCTTCAACCAACCGGAAAGCAATGAAAAGATGACCAGTGGAGTGTACCTTGCCGAGGCGGCCTTGTCCGAATGGTGCTGGATTCACAAAATCAGCAGACATTCTGAATTGGATTGCCCCAAGTTCTAGACAGCTGCTGAAATATTCCAAGTGGAGGTACATAATGCAGTCGATAATGCCGGCTGTAGGGACATCGTCCCATCCGAGCCATATGATTCCTCCTATCTCGTGGTTAATCAAGCACTGTTTCCGCGAGGCGACCGCAACGAGCCCGAAGTTGAGCCTGCTCCTGTTGAAGGTGGAGAAGTACAAGAGGTAAGTAACGAACAAACTTTGGCTCAACTCTTCGATTCATTAGATAATGGTCCAATAGATGAAGAGGAACCATTTGTAGATGAGGTCCACATGTTCCATCAAAGGTCGACTCCCTACTTCCTTAGGAATAGATAGGCGGGTGGACCCTTTACGACTTCTACCCCACCCAACAATTTCACCACCCCGCCTGATCCTGATGCCAACAACAACCCTGGACTCCCCCATATACCTACCCAATACCTTAACAAGAATGGATGTCAAAGCCAGTCACAAAATCAGCCTCAAGGCCAATCCCAAAATCCGTCTAGTCAAACGAAAGTCCAACCTCCTAGTTCTGCCATAGGCCTAGCTTTTAGTTCAGAAATTAAGAAAATGGGTGAATACGTGGCAGAAGAATTCAAAAGGGTAAAAATTAGTTTGTCCACCTTTGAACTACTCAAAGTCCTTGCCGTAAGGCATGCCTTCTTTAGGGTTCTTAATGGGACTCCATCCTCTAGTGTAACTCCGGAAACGTCAGCCAAGAGAGTTACCTTTGAAGAGCCTAGAAAGGAACCGAAGATACAGGATAATACTGGGAAAAGGAAGGATGTTCCTGTGAATCAGTCTGCAAGTAAACAAATTGAAAAGAAACCAGAGCAGAGTAATAGGAAGATTTCCAAGGACCAACTGTTTAGTCATACCAAGGATATAGGTAGTGATAAGAATAAAGGTCAAGTAGCTCACATGGACACACTCACGGGCATTTTCCAAGGAAGGTTGGAAACTCCCCCTTTCCTTACCACCATTAGGATATTCAGGAAGAACTTTCATAACTGCCTACTTGATTCAGGGGCATCTGCCAATGTCATGCCATTGGCAGTATGCAAGGCTCTTGGCATCACTCCTATGCCTTCAAGGAGGAAGGTGACCCAGCTGGACAAAACAAAGATCAACATTGTGGGAGAAATAAACCGTATCCCGATGCAGATTGCTATAGACCCATAGATTGCTGCCCACTCCGAGTTTGATTGTTGCTTGTGTCAAACGACAGTTGAACATGTTAAAAAATTAGCTGCTCCTCAAATAGAAACGCCAAAGGAGGCACCAACAAAACCACCCGTTGACCACTACATCGAGCCAGAAAATTCCCCTAAGATCACAGAGCCAGTCATCTGGCTGGAAGGGAGCAAGAACTTAATCAGACCTTAAGATAAAGAACCTTCCACGTGCTAGATGCTCCGATTTGATGGATCTAAGTCCAAGCAAGGAGCCGGAGCTAGGTTTGAACTCATCAGTCCAATGGGTAAGACCTTTCTTCTTGCCTGTAGATTGCAGTTTTATTGCACCAATAACATAGTAGAATATGAGGCCCTGGTCCATGGCCTTGAAGAAAAATGTGAAAATGCTACAAGTTTTTGGGGATTCCGAGCTCGTAGTTAAACAAGTTAGGAAGTTGTATTCCTGCCATGATAGGAGGCTTGCTAACTATAGGCATAGGGTTTGGGATCTCTTAGAAGGCCTAGATGCGTTCAATATACAATTGATCCCTCATGCTCAGAATCGTACAGCTGATGCCTTGGCTCAAGCAGCCAACACTTTGCAACCCCTCTCTCTGTCTAGGCTCAAGAAATTCATAGTTGAGTTGACATCTACGCCATCTGTCCCAGATAATGTCACTCATTTTCAGGTTTTCAATGATGACAAGCATATTCTCAAATTCATCACAAGTTCTGATGTCTTCGCAGCCCAAATAATTGACGAAGCTGATCTACAAGAAGTCGATCCACAAGAAGCTGAGTGGGATATAGAGGGGGTTATTAATCTCAAAACCAACACGATTCCTAGGGGTATGGTTCAGTTGGAACATATATTTGACTTGGACCAGATCAAATACCAGAACCAACAAAAAAATAAGGAAGCCATAAGCAACCAGTGCGATGCCCACAACCTTGGGACAACCGAGGAGATCAAGAATGTTTTTAGCAGCAAGGTGTGCATGCCAGAGGAAAAGAAGGGAATTACGGATGCGTTGTAGAAGTACCGTGACATGGTGGCATGGAGCTATGAAGATTTAAAAACATATGACACTTCTATCATTACACACACTATCCCTCTCAAGACAGAAGTGAGGCCATTCTGCCAGCGGCAGTACCCTATCAATGCCTTGTTGGAACCTATCATTTACAAAGAGGTGCAAAAGTTGCTCTTAGCAAGAATTATTTTCCTGGTTAGGCATTCCACATGGGTGGCCAACTTGGTCCTAGTTAGAAAAAAGAATGGGGAGATTAGATTGTGTGTAGATTTCCACAATCTGAACTGTGCCTCGGAGAAAGACAACTATCCAGTGCCTTCATTGGATGAGGTGCTGCAGATCATCAACGACTCCCAGATAGTGTCTTTTCTAGATGGCTACTCCGGATACAATCGGGTGATGGTACAGTATGAGGATCGTCACAAAACGGCGTTCACCACTAAGTGGGGGACGTTCGCGTATAGGAGGATGCCTTTTGGGCTCATCAACACCGATGCTACCTTCCAACGTGCCATGGATATCACCTTCAAGGGCCTGATTGGAAAATGCATAATCATCTACATGGATGATTTGAGCTTGTTTTCTAAAAGGCAGGGCGATCAAGTCTTTGATTTGTGCAAGGTGTTTCAGAGGTGCAGGGAGTTTGGGGTTTCCCTTAACCCCAAGAAGTGCATTTTCAGAGTGACCGAAGGCAGGTTGCTCAGGCACATTATTTCAGAATAGGGAATCTTTATAGACCCTGAACGTATCGAGTCCTTACTGAAAATCCCACCCCCAGGCAACAAGAAGGAATTAAAATCCTTCTTTGGAAAGATCAACTTTGTCAGGAAGTTCATCATGGGTTTCGTGGAGATTGTTAAACCTCTCAATGCTATGTTGAAACAAGATGTCAAAATTGAATGGACTCCCGAAGCCAAACAATCTTTTGAAGAAATCAAACGGGCCATTGCCGAGGCACCTGTGTTAGTCAGCCCAGATTATCTGAAACCTTTCTACATCTACTCGTTCGCTTCAGAACATTCTTGTGCCAACATGTTGATCCAGAAGGATGATGAAGGAAATGAGCACCCGATCACCTTTATGAGTGCCCCCCTGAAGGATGTTGAATTGCGATATCACAACATTGAAAAGTAGGCATATGCTCTCGTCAGAGGGGTGAAGAAATTTAGACACTACATCATGCGTAATAAGGTGTTTGCCATTGTCCCCGACCCAGCAGTAAAAATGATGCTCATGCAAAATGAATTGGGAAAACGAAGAGCTAAATGGGTCACCCTGCTCCAAGAATATGACATGGAGATCCAACCAATGAAGCTAGTGAGAGGATAGGCACTCACCCGCATGATTGCTGAAGCAGCGGTTGAGGCTGGATCGAAACTCACTATACAACAGTACCAACTTGAAGATGT
>VDFB02093404.1:0-28382 GCA_007258455.2 Sequoia sempervirens
AGAGGAGGTATAAGGAGTTTCAGATTGGTGATGAAGTGATGGTCCACTTGAGGAAAGAAAGGTTTCCAATGGGGACATATAATAAATTGAAGATGAAGAAGTTTAGTCCCTGTAAAATTTTGAAGAGGCATGATTCAGGGAATGCATATGAGGTAGAGTTATCGGATGGATTCAACATTTCCTCTGTGTTCAACATTTCAGATTTGACAAAGTATCATGAAGGTGGCGCAGAGGAAGTACCAACAATGGAACAATGTGGGATTCCAACACCTACTTCAGAAAAGGAGGAGATTGAAGAAATCCTAGATAGTCATGTGGGAAGGAGTACCAGGAACAGGCAGTATGAAGAATATCTGGTGAAATGGAAAGGAAGGCATGTTGAAGATTCATCCTAGTTGCCTAAGGTAGAGGTCGACCATTTGGGTTTTCCTTCACCATCTGAGATGTGACAGGGTCACTTCTCAAATTACCCTGAGTGTCTGATGCAGGAGCATCCAGTGGTGTAAGGGTAATCTTGCATCACCCAAAAATAGTTAAATTTCAAGTTTCTCAGTTTTTAGATGTTTTTACACTTTTGGATACCCTTTTCGTCATAATGAAATTCCCAATTTACGGTTTTTATTTTCTATTCCTGGGTTGAAAGATATTGTAGTTTTAGTTTCCCAGATTTGCACCTAAAAATCTTCTGAGTTATATTTGAGGCACTTAGAGCTCCCGGATTGGCCCCAAAACTTGCCAAAATTGGTGTAGCAAATTCCAAGCATGTTCTTGACTTCGAGACCTTTCCAACGGTTCAAACGGTTCACGAATCAGAGTCCGGATCAAAAGTTATGGCCCCAGGAAGTTGGCGCACTTTCTAGAAGATACAATTGCAAATGTTCTTTTGAAATTTGAACTTCAAGTTGTAATTTTTCGGCGCCAAACCGCCTAAACTCAAATTGGAATGTTTTTTTGGCTCCAAACTAAAGAGGAGGTCTATTTATGGGCGGGTTTCTAATTTTTGGATAACTTTTTGGGGACAAGCTCGCATATTGCGAAAGGGTGATTATGTAGCTTCCTGTAACTTGCATGTGTTGTAGAACTTGGGGATTTGAGATCCTCTGCATGTAAGAAGCTCCATTTTTTTTAATAATAAAATTATTCTCTTGTTTGTGGGTTATTTTCTAAGTCTCGGGTTGCGCCCTCATCAGAAAAAGTTCCAAAAATTCAGCATTTTGTCGATTTAATGTATCACAAATGTGAAATGACTTTGTACTTTTTGTAAATAGTAAGGTAGTATCAAACCTTAGCCTACAAAATTGCAAAACTATGTCCAAGTCTTATATACAATAGAGTATAAATTTGTACATTTTAACTTTGAGAAACTAGAAATTAAGAACTAATGAATATGTAAACTTATCAAATTGATGTAAAAACACTTTAATTGATTACATTATATAAGTATTTTTAAGTTATAATAATTAATAAAAAAAATTCTCTAAAATGATAGATATGTAAAATAAAGGCGGAATAAATTATAAATAGAAAGGATGAATTAGGGATATGAAATTAGAATGCATGAAAATTTATCAAAGTTTTTGTCAATTAAAGGCATCTCTAGAGAATAAATGTGTAATTAAAATTTTTTGACTAGTCTTATGACATGCATATGCATGTCAAACTTTATCTATGACATGTACCATTTCAAAGTAACCTTTTAAATTCTAAAGTGGTTTATCATTTTTTAACTTTACAGGAAATGACTCCTAGTCTTCCTATCCCAATGTATCTATTTATCTATGTTGCAACTCACTATTAAAAGTTGGAAATATAATAAATGAAATTATTCTATTTTTATTTATTTTTGTTGGTTTTCATGTTTTAAAAGTTTGAATTTATTTTCTTTCTAGATAATTTGATTTATTTAATTTAATAAATTATATTAATAGATTTAATATGCAATTCAAACAATTTTCACTTTGTAGTTGATAAAGTGTCTCGTATGGTAATATAGATCAGATTGAACAAAGGAAAGTTTATCCTTCATTCATATTGATTCTTTTAAAGATGACATTGTCTCACATTTGGCTTGTACATAACAAGTCCAATAAAGTTTTATTCTAAGTTGAATATGTCCTTTTGTAGAATAATGTGTAAGAGGAATTAGAATAGATTTATATCTTCTTTCTTTTTCTAAAAATTTCTCTCTCCGTTTCCATTCTTTTTTAATCATGATATAGAGTAGGACTATATTGATAATATTTTAATTATAAAAGAGAATATGTTAAAAATTTCCTATATTATGAGTTTTATGTATATGATTGTTCATGTTCCACTTGCATATTTAAGGGTTCAAAATAATTGAAAGCTCCTATTAGTTAATAGTGTACATTTTAATTGATTTTCTTTACATCTTGATTATTCTAATATTCATGTAGCCCCTAATGAATAGATCATCCAAATATCATTTCTAATTAAGATATTTTGGTAAGTCTTTATATGTAGTATATTATATTATTGATGCTTAATAAATACTCTTGAGGCTAACCACCTTTCAAGTAGCAGAGTGACCTTTGTTGTTTCACCATATGTCCTTTTCAGTGCACAAGTATGTAGAAATATCTTGGATACCTCTTAATTAACAAAAATAAGAATTATAGTAAATATGCACTTGCAACTTGAAGGACTAAAAAATTAGAAATACAAAGGGAACAATTCACATAAGAGAAATCAAAACATTTCTTATATTGATCTTAATAAAATTAGAAATGTAGCTATAGTGCAAAAGCACAATAAATGACTTAATTACAACCCTTCTAGAGTTCTCAAGTGGATTTTATCACACAAAATGGATAACAAAATTATATTCTAAGCCTAAATTTTCTTTTAATGATTTTTTTACAATATATATATCTAATGAAAAATCCCTCAAATTGCATAATATGAGTATCTACATTCAAGTGTAGATCCTCAATCCAATTCTACCCATGAACATGAAATGAATATGTCGATGAAATCATTTCTTATTACTATTTCCTAACTTTATGAGAGAAAATAATATCTCCTCCCCAAAAGAACTTTCTACTAACTTTCTACTAACTTTCAATTAAAAAAATGTTACCCACTAGTTAAAAAAAACCCTTCCTATATATTATCATCCACATACTTACAACAAAAAAATCAACATCATACATACAACATCCTCATACCATTATATAAAATATATCCCCTTACAAAATAATTTTTAATTTTACTCTACTCTACCCATCTTTTTATGTGCAACCTTCACATTCAACTTTACCCATCAAATATTCCATTTCAATTTTAAATAGTTGATAGCATTTTGAATCCATCCTAAATAGGAATTACATATTAAAACACATAGTAGGGGCCTATGAATGGAGCCACCTTGAAATTCCATAGATAGATGTGTTTACCATCCTAATTATTTCTAGCCATAATAAAATATGTCACAACAATATAAAACACTATCATTGTCATTTTGTATTTAAAACATTCCATATTATAATGCATCGACACTTTACTCGATCCCCATCCCCACCTACTACTAAAAAATATGTTAAATTAAATAAATCTGAAAATGTAGTGCCTCGAAGGATGGAGTGGAATAAATAATATGGAAATAATAAAGAGAAAATGTGACTTATGCAATATACGCCTGTGCACGAATAATGGCAATACACGTTTTTCATTCTTTTTCCTTTTAATATTATCAATTATCCCAAGAAAATTGTTGACGGTGCATGATGTCTCACATGGGCAAAAGGTACTTAAAATACTTAGTTTTATTAAGAAATGAAGTAGATTCGATGAAAAATGTCATTTTACACTTAGAATAATACCTTGAAGAGAATTGTCTTTCCTATTACAAGTGGACCAAATAACATAATTTTTTCCATAGGGTTTCTTTTAAAAAGTTGTTGTAGGTTCCCTTATTTATTTATACTAGTTTGAATTAAATATTAAAACTCTTCTGATGAAAATTCTACTTGATACTTTCTATTAATATATGTATTTAAAAATGGGGTGGTCGACCTAGCTCGATTGGCTAAATCATCTTGTTATAGGCAAGAGGTCACAAGGTCTAGTCTCCTCACCTTCCACGTGGTACCGAAGGGCGTGTCATGCCAATGCCATTGGTCACATATAAAAAGTTTACCAAGCGCACTGCAGTTTATAGGAGGGTGGGGGGCGGATACCCGACTGATATATATATATATATATATACACCAAAGTTCAAGATGCAGACATCATATAACAATTCTTCAAGGATAATGAGTCACCCTTCAAGCTTCAAGCGTTTTATGACAAAAGCAAGCTCCCACTATCATAGGACCAAGTGTATCTCATTCTCATGAAATATGTAACTCTTGAAGGTTGTTTTAAGTGTTATGATTACTATCATATGCCCCTTCTCAACCTCTTTAGGCACCATCTCCTCATAAGATTCCATTTTTTCCTCCTTTTGTCCCTATAAATTTTGGTGAAGGAAATGGTTGAGCTCGCCTCTACGAACTTGGACAAACCTCCTCTCCCCTTACACCAAGGGTTAATATTGAGACTATACCACTTTCACCTGGCTTTATGTCCCCCAAAGCCCATTCGCGCAACTCGAGTTAGCAATGAGCCTAAGCCCCCCCTGAAGTTACTCTCATAAAACCCTCCCTTGCCACTGCTTCTAGGTCTAAGCATAAACTCAACCTCCCTTCCAGCCAACCTAACCCTTTCACAAACCCCAAACAATCAAGTAAAATGAAAAAATGTAAACTTGTGCAGTCTCAAAAACTATCATGGTTGGGTAGTGTGAGTTGAAGAACACCCCTGCCAAGAGGGCTAGCAAACAAGTGGGAAAGTATAACTCTGAATTGAAGAAGAAAAAAGATCTATCTTTTATGTGGAAGAACCTATATCAGAGAATGAGGAGCCTGGGGATATTGATACCAAAGTCTCTAGTGAGAAGGATAACGCGACGACTATGGATATGGAAGTTGGTGTGGAACCATCTAGTGTGAGGAGATCCAATAGAATAGCCAAATAGAAGCTTGAGGTCTTAATTGATGACATATCTAGCAGTTTTGAATAGGATAACAATCAAGAGAGTGAAATCTCAATACTATTTCTCACTTTTGAGACAATGAAATTTTTGGGGGAGGATGGACGTTTTTAAAATGCACCTTTGAGCAAAGGTATATCATTTTATACCTTTGATCAAAGCCATACCTTTGATTGAAGGTTTTTAGAGTAAATATAATATTTATGCTTAAGTTTACTTAGGCTTGCATTTAGATTAATTATGCATTGGTTATTCGGGTGGTTTTTTCCCATAGGGTAGTTTTTCACCCATCTGTGTTTTTCATGGCTTTATAAGCCTATACATTATGTAAATTATTCATCTCATTTAATTTACTACTTATTTTGTGAAATAGCTATGCTTCTCTCATTTTCATGAAGGTTATTTATGGAGATGGTGATCTTGGGCTCCACCATCATGGTATCAGAGCAACCCAACTGCAACTCCTTCCTGACAGTTTTCATCAAATTACTTGAGATCATCTATTTATCCAACATTTGAAATTTTGTAAATTTCAAAGTTTCCTCATTTGCATTTTTCTTGTTGCTGGGAATTTTTCCTTTTTGAGGCTCGATTTCAATTTGAAGCCATTTCACTCTCAATAATTTCAAGAGGTTGGGCACGATTTGTTGATTGGAGGCATCAGAAGGCGTGCGTTCCTTTGGATGTAGGTGTAACTATGTTCATCAGAGGCACGATTTGTCTCATTTGGAAGAGGTGTGTTTTCTCTTGCTATAAACTATTTGTTGCCAGCCCACTAATTTGTCTCCCCTATCACCTGTTTGCTTGATTCAACATCAATTGGCAATGTACCTAACCCATTTGTGCTGAGAGGTGCACGATTACAAAGGCATTTTTTTTCATGGAGGTGTGTTTTCTTCTATTGAGAAACCGATTTAGTCATTGCAAACCTGCATTAGGAACCTATTGAGAAGGCATCGATTCAGAATTGGGCATGATAATATCCTTCTGGTCGTGGGGTTTTGAGTAGTTTAGAGGCCCAATTTTACTATTTGAAGTTGCATTCTCTATTGAAGGAGAGTCATGATTAGAAGAGAGGAGGAAGTAATTTCTTCTAGAGGTAACATTGCTATAGGCTGCAAATTAAAGTCTTGATAGAGGCATCCATTTTATCAATTGAGCATTCATTTCAATTTGCAGAGCATGTGTCAAATCTGCAAGGGTGAGATTTTATCGCTTGAAAGCCACTATTTTGGAGGGATTACATTTCAGTGCTTTGGAGGACTTTGGCATTGGAATTTCCTCTTGAGTAGGTGCACATTTCTTGGCTTTTTTCTTCAATCTTTGTATTCCTTAAACATTTAGGGTTTCCTTCATTTGCTAGGCATTATTCAGAATTGAATATGTTTTATATGTTGCAGATTTATTTCTCTTTACTAGGTGCAATTTTTTTTCCGTTGGGAATTTCAAATGTAGAAGCCCGTTTTCATTCATTTTTTTGATGCATTTGATTTACTATCTTTGTATTTTTGGAGATTTGTCATAGTTGATTATGTGGTTTTCATTGCATCATGTTGTGATTATGCTGAAACAAGAAAACTATAAACAATGGAGAGATGGTATCATAAAACATCTAAGATAGCTTAACATCTAAGATAGCTTAATTTTTTTCCACATCTATATAATCTTGTTCCCCTTCCTAGTACTGATAGTAAGAAATTTACATGGAATTGCAAAAGGGATCATGTCCTAGGAGTTATTACAATGCATATTAACGATGCCACTTTGGATGCTATTGATCATTTTGAGTGTCCATATATTCTTTGGACTAAAATTTGGGAGATACATGGAGATCCTGATACCTTGCCATTCCCAGATGATCTTGTTTCAGATTGTCTTTTGCCTCATCATTTTTCAGACAATAGAGGCATAAAGGAATATGCTTAAATACATAGTGACATTCAATCGAAGGTCCTTGCTAGGCTTCAAATGAAGGCACCTTCGAGTGAAGGTCCTTAAATGAAGGGGTCAAACATGAAAACTTTGGATTCTACATCAAAATTTCCTCAAAAAATAGTTTCAAACCCTACATTGGACCTTCAGCTGAACTTAACTTGACAAGATATTTTGCAAGATCGTAGCCCTTCAAATGAGCTTTCCAACAAGTATAGTTTTGATATGTTTTCATTTTATCATGTATTTAATTTTTAATTTTTACTAAACATATGTTTTCTTCGAACACCAAGCTCTTCATTTTGCAAAGGTGGAAAAATAGTAAACCATTGGTAAAAAAATTCAAAATATACCCTTGTCCTAGGTATTGATGTCCTTATTTCACAAAAAAAATTGTGGAATTTGATTATGCAAAACAAGTTATGTTGGGAAACACACACATGCATGTCCAAATTATAGTTACACTGACTTCAAAAATTAATTAAGAAAACATGTAATAAAAAATTATGACTTAAAAATTTCCTTACCCTAGATATTGATGTTGAGAATCTATATTTCAAAAATTAGATTTTTATCCTTTATAGAAAGAAAATTATGTTGGACGACACAAATGTTACTTTTTGAAAATTTTGTTTTCTATTTAAAACTAGTTATTAAAGGAGATGTTAAAAGATTCATGGTTTATTTCAGAATTTTAAAAAAATATATATTTAGAACCTACACATAAATTGCCACAAATCACTAGTTCGCATTATCTTCAAATTTTAAACAATTTATCTACTATAGGTCTTAGAAGATGAAGATTCAGTTAAAAATGTTGATATAAATGTTCATCTTGGCCAAAAAGTGACACAATATTGTGATTTCACCTAGGAGGATAGCAAACATGACACTGTTTAGGACATGGATGCCTATGTGGATGACCCTAGTAACTTCCCTAAGCTAAACAAAATGATTTTGGAGGACTCCACCCCAGAATCCTACAATCATCTTGTGAGGAAAGAGGAAGCTAGCATGCACAACCATGGTCCTTCTCTTGCTAGGGCCAAAAATGCTAAGGGTTTACTTCTCTTGCTCTTCTAGGGTTTTTCACCTAAAAGGAGAGAGATAGAGCCAAAAATGCCAAAGGTTGATTCTAGTTATGATATGTGTGATTTTGTATAAGCTAAATGGAGTAAACTAAATGCAATTAAGTGATTTGAATGAATGAATTTGAATGAAAAACTAAGAATTAAACTATGTTCAAAAACACATTGCGATATGCAAACAATGAACTAAAAGATGAAATAATGTAGAACAAAAAGAAATAGGATGAAACAAAGTGCACCTGGGCAAGATTTGATGAATTTGGAATGTTATTCACGAGGGTGCTAACTTGAGACACAGAATAACACACACAAAATAAAGAATAATATTTTATTCAGAAATATGGAATTCTTACATGCAGAGGATCTCAAATCCTCAAGCTTTGCAATACATGCAAATTACAGAAAACTAGAGAGAATCCCCTTTTCCCAGTATTCACTCCTTTCCCCAAAAAGCTATATAAAAAAAAGAAAACCCCACCCATAAATAGATCCTTTTCCATTTTGGAGCCAAACAACATTCGAATTATGAGTTTTGACGGTTTGGCACCAAAAATTACAATTTGAAATTAAAAAATTGGCAATTTTCCAAAAATTGGCCAACTTCCAGAAGCCATAATTTTTGATCTAGGACTTCATTTTTCTAACCATTTGAACCGTTGGAAAGGTCTTAGAGTGAAGAACGGGCTAAGAACCAGCTTTGCTAGTTTTGATGATTTTTGGGCCCGTACAAGACCATTTAGTGCCTCAAACTGGACTTGGAAGGTTTTTCAAGGCAAAAAGAAAAAACTAAAACTTGAATAACTTTCAAAACGGGAATGATCTTGACCTGATTCTTTCACCAAAGTGCTTATTTTTCTTTCTGGAGGCTTCCTATAAATTTCTACCTCCTAACGCCTTCAAATTCAAAACTACTAAAAATAGCAGTTGAGCAGAAAAAAGTAGAAAAGTAGTTTTGAAAGTTGGGAACTCTTATTTGACGAAAAGGGTATCCAAAAATGTAAAAACATCTAAAAAAATCTAACAAAAGGAAACTTAAAGGAAAACATTTTTTTGGGTGATGCAGGATTGCCCTTACACCACTGGATGCTCCTGCATCAGTTGTGAATGCTCACTAAAATTACTGAAATTTCACAGTGGGACTCATTCGCTCGGGGTAGCTAATTAGTCCTCCTACTGGTAAAAAAGTGTTGAAAATTGGTTTTTGGCTATCAAGATTTAGAATCTGACAAAATTCAGATTTTTCAGTCCTAAGGTGGGACTCATTCGCCACTGGTGGTGAATTAGTCCTCTCCCAAAATTCTAAAAAATTAGGAGACAACTCTGCAACACTAGATCTAGAAATATTTGATTGTTGGGTTGTTGAAGTCAATTCTATAGGAAGCAGACATAAAAACTTCTCCAAGCTTGAAATATGAATGAGTTGACTTGAAGCACCTAGTTGACTTGTTTACCAATCTTCAACACCAAAAAACTTGTTAAATTTTCACACAAAAGTCTACAAACACGCATGCAATAGGGGAAAATGTTTGAGGGTTACCAAATAGGGGTTTTCCTTGGTCAAACCCCGATTTTTTTATTCAAACCCTTAATGAAACATTGAAATGAAAGAGGATGATAAACTAATAACATGCAATAGCTATCAACTTACCAAACCCTTGATAATGCAAATCTGAAGTAATGTCAATGGATGCTCCAAACTGCTTGAGTAATGCTTGAATTGATGTTGTAGGATGCTTGAATGAAATTGAATGCTTGAATGAATTATTGTAGAAGACGTAAAATGAGGTGAAAATCACTTATTTATACAATATTGTACCTTAGTTACCCATTCATACCTCATCATAGGCTAACATCAAGTGATTTTGAATAAAAACCTAAAAGGAAATTTAAAAAAAAATGAATTTGGAGCCAAGGGGGACTCATTTGCCACCCATGGCAATGGGTCCCACCTAGGACCTGAAAATGGGTGTCAGGAATTATCTTGTATTTAATGTTGTTTGTCAGGCTTACATTCAATAATACACTTAATTAAAGCATATGAAGGCATAAAGGGGCCAAATAAAACATAAGAAAGGGATAAATAGTGAATTTATACCTAGAAGAGTGTGAAAGCTTGTTACAAGACTTTACAACACTTCAAAATAGGAATTGTTTAGTGATGAGAAGGTGATTTTCAAGTGAATTATAATGAATGGAGTGTAGAAAAGTGTAGAAATGTCTTACAACACTTCATAACACATTCACAAGACATTATTTTAATTTTATTACCTAAATATGCATGTTCAAGCCATGTTACAATATGAAATCAGAGCAAAACAGATCAAACACCATGAAACAAGACCTAAAAGGCCATGAAAATGACAAGGGGCCATTTTTCTACGACACAATTGTACATAACAAGTCTAAAAGAGTTTTATCCTATATTGAATATGTCATTTTGTAGAATAATGTGTAAGAGGAATGAGAATAGATTTATATTTTCTTTCTCTTTTTCTAAAAAAAATCTTATCTCCTTTTCCTTTCCCTTTTCCCTTTTTATGATCATGGTTTTAAACTAGGACTATATTGATAAATTTTAAATTATAAAAGAGAATATGATAAATTTATTATATTATGGGTTTTATGCATATAATTATTAATTTTCCACTTGTATATTTAATGTTTCAAAAGAATTGAAAACTCATGCTAGCTAATAGTGTACATTTTCATTGTGTTTCTAGGTGATCCCACAACGCTGGTTTACAATTTTTGGGAGATTCTGATTTTTGTTAAAATCACACATTTTTAGAAAATATAATGATTTAATCCTTAAAATGTTCCATTTAAAGCATTCCAATTGAAGAGGGTTTGATCAAACTACCTTAAATCAAACCCCCTTGGATAGAAGCCCGCTAGTTTTAAACCATACCTATAACGAAGTCTCCTTCACACCTATCAAAATGTTGATAAAAAACCACTTTTGATTTACCTTTTGGGGGATCAAATGAATTCATTTAAATTTTATTTTTTGTAAGTATGTAGTCCTTATTATAAGCTTCCCAAAAAGTATAATTTTAAATAAATTTAATTTTATTATTATATTTATTTTTTATTTCTCATGAATATAGGTTTTTCACCGAAAATCAAGCTCTTTGTTCTGCACATGTGGAAAAATAACATATTATAATTTTTTTTTTGAAAAATGTGAGTGCACCAGATATTGAAGTCCTTGATCCAACAAAGAAAAAAAAATGAATTTTGATACATAGAAAAAAAGTTACACGTTATACAGTCACGCTATGTCTGAATTGTAGTTGGTTTGACTTTGAAACTTGATTAAAGAAATTTTTTTAATAAAAACCTATCTAACCAAGTGGAAGCATGATATATTAGAGTTACAAATCTAAATTCAAAAGAATTAGAATTTTATCCTTCATGGAAAAAAAATTATGTGTTATACGGTGAGCGTCACTTTTTAAAAATGTTATTTTTTGGAAAAAACTAGTTTTCAAGGGAGATGGAAAAAGAAGTGCAATCTGATTCCAAAAAATTTGAAAAAAATATATTTAGAATCTATAGAAAAAATTTCATGAAACTCTAGTTTGCATCATCTTCAAATTCCTCGCCGTTTAGCCACTATATTTAGCCACTATAAGTGCTTGAAAGTGAAGATTTAGTTAAAAAAAATTATTTCAGTGTCTAGTTTGGCCAAAATTTGTAAACCACTATTGTCGGATCACCCTTCTTTATAGGTTGATTATTCTAATATTCATGTAGCCCATAATGAATGGATCAACCAAAGATCATTTCTAATTAAGAGATTTTGGTAAGTCCTTATATGTATAATATTATTTTAGTGATGTTTAATAAAGACTCTTGAGGCTAACCACCTTTCAAGTAGAGGAATGACCTTTTTTGTTCCACGCTATGTCTTTTTTAGTGCACAAGTATGTTAGCATGTCAAAACCCACATCAATATGTCCCACATTTAATTTTAAAAAGATATTGTAGACATCTCTTGGAAACCTTTTAATTAAAAAAATAACAATAATAGTAAATGTGCAGCTATAAATTAAATGACTAAAAAGGAAAAATGACATAGGGGACAATTCACAAAAGAGAAATCAATACATGTCTTATATTGATTTTTTATGAAAAATAGCAATGCATCTATAGTGCAAAAGCATAATAAATGACTTAATTAAACTCCCCTAGAGTTTTCAAGTGGATTTTATCACACAAAATGGATAACAAAATTATATTCTAAATCTAAATTTTATTTTAATATTTTTTTTTACAATATATATATGGAATGAAAAATCCCTTAGATTGCATGCAATGAAGACTTACATCTAACAATAGACCCTCAATCCAACTCTCCACATGAGCATGGAATAAATATATCGATGAAATGATTTCTTATTACTATTTCCTTACTTTATGAAAGAAAATAATATCCCTTCCCCAAAAAGATTTTCCACTAACACATACCTTTACATATTTCATTTAAAAAACCATCAACTACTGGTAAAAAGAAACCCCCTTTCTGATATGTCATCAACAACATACTCCATCCTCATAACATTATGTAAAACTTATCTCCTTGAAAAATAATTTATACTTTTACTCTAGTCTACCCATCTTTCTCATATAGAACCTTCACATTCAACTTTACCCATCAAATATTCCATTTCAATTTTAAATATTTGTTAGCCTTTGGAATCCATCCTATTTTGGAATTACATATTAAAGCACGTAGGGGCCTATGAATAGAGCCACCTTGAAATTCCATTGATAAATGTGTTTACCATCCTTATTATTTCTACCCATAATAAAATATGCCACAACTATATAAAACACTATTATTGTCATTTTGTATTTAAAATATTCCACATTATAATGCATCCACACTTTAGTCGATCCCCACCAAGTACTAAAATATGTTAAATAAAATTAATCTGAAAAAGGGAGTAGTGCTTGGAAGGATGGAGTGGAATATATAATATTGAAAGCATAAAGAGAAAATGTGACTTATGCAATATAGATCTATGCACAAATAATGACAATCAACGTTTTTCAATCCGTTTCCTTTTAATATTATCAATTATCCCAAGAAAATTGTTACGGTGCATGATGTCTCACATGCTCAAAAGTTACTCTTAAAATATTTTTCTTTTTAATAGATGAAGTAGATACGATAGAAAAATGTCATTTTACACTTATTACCACTACCTTGAAGAGAATTTTCTTTCCCATTACAAGTGGACAGAATGACAATTGTTTTCCATAGAGCTTCTTTTAATAAGTAGTTTTAGATTCTTATTTTGAATTAAATATTAATACTTTCTTGATGAAAATTCTGATTGATACTTTCTATCAAGATATGTATTTAAAAAGATTCAAATGTTGACAACAATCTTTTATAATTCTTTCTTAGATTTCTCTAGATCTATAATAATAATATTTATTCTATCATTTTCTTAAACAAATAGTAAAACTTGTAATATTTTTTATTTTTATACTTCTTATTCTTGCTTAGCTAAACATTTCCTTATTCTCCTACCAACTTTTTTTTATAATAATTTATCATGACATCAAAAAGATGAGACAAGTATTTATGACATTCAAACTTTTTAAAAAGCATGTATTAATTATAAAATAATAATTGTCATGTATATTCCTATCTATACTACATCTAACACATTCAAGTTAAAGTGTGATTCAAAATTCAAAAAGTTGTTACATTTGAAAAAGGATGAAGGGGCTTAAATCTCTATGTCATCATTTATATTTATACATGATACTTTTATTTTACTTGTTAATATTGTTGGGTTGTATTGAGTGGGTATTTTGATATATTTGAATATAGGTTATGTAAGGTTATAAGATCACCTCATCTTTTTTAAAGGGTAATTAGTTTTAAAAGAACTCCACCCACCTGAAGGTCTATATCAGCAAGTCAGGATAGTATAAGATAACCTAGTGATCAATGTACTTGTCCAATCTAACTTTGGGCTGCGGTACATGATCATAGTGTAAACATAATGGTGACAATTTTTTTTTAAACAAGTTAGGTTAAGTTACAAGGCACCTCACCTCTCCTATTTAATGCAATTAATTATAGAAGAAATAAACCCACCCCAAGGTTTATATCACAAGGTTAGGATAGTATAAGACAACATAGTGATCAATGTAGTCATCCCTTATAAAATTGAGTTGTGATCAATGATTTTTTTAGTGGCTAATATTTGCCAATTGGCTAATTGTTGAGATTTGGGAATCCAAGATTGGATAATAGTTTGAGCTATAACATGACTTGAATCACCACATTTTTACAATATTTTATTATAGTCTTATTTAAATTTCCAAAGAATTTGTTTTATTAAAAAAATTAACTCAAAAAATTTCCACAATATTTGATACATGATTAGATTAGATTCAACTAAATCTTATAAATTATAGCAAAAATCTATATTTATTCGCAAATAGTATATTGTAATTATTAGTTTCTTTAGGGCCATATTTCTAATATTTATTTTCCACCATTTATTTACAATATAATCTAATGGCCCTTGTATTCCATGAGGAAAAATGTACCTACAATTTGTAATGCTCATGAGGCTCATAATTTTGGGTTTGATGAGCATTATAAATTGTGAGTAAATTTTACCCCGTAGAGTATAAGGGTCATTAAATTAATTATCGAAAAGAAAATTTAGTCCCATGAGAATTACAAATCATGGGTACATTTTACCTCTTAGAATACAATGAGTGTTGTTATATTATATTTTAAAATAATGGTGGCAAGTAAATATTATAGTCTACCCCTTAAACCCACCAATAATTTCCACCCTTGGTCCCCTACTTTTCTATGAGAAATATTTTTAGATTAGATGGATTTCCCATCATAAATAATGCATTTTCCTATTATTTTTCAAGATTCACAAAAAATTTCTACAAAATTTTAGTCATGTAAAAAACTACCAATATTTTTTTATTCTTTTTGCAAAAAAGGAAAGATTCGCTAATAGAATTTTTTTTTTCTAAAAATAAAAGATTTACTAGGATTTTATATATTTTTTTGAGGGGGTTTCTTAAAGTTGTCACTAGTTGTGATTCATAATCCTTCTATAAAATTAATGATGATTTTTTTCTAAACATGTTAGTTGTTCTAAAGATAGATATCCAATGTGGTAAAGGGAAAAATAGAGTTTAAAATTTTTAATAATTTTTAGATCTAATAAAATTTGGGCTTTCAAAATATTAAATTTGATCAATATTAAATAGATTTTTCTTATTTAAATCGATTAATTAAGATGGTAAAAATCCTGTGAAATATATAATATTAGTCTTTTACAATGCTTCAATTATTTGAAAAACTTATATTTGAGTGATTCATGGACAATCATAAAAATGCTTTATAATTATATTTATATATGTTGGGAAAAATGAGCATAGATTGATGTTTTGAGTGCAACTTTTTTTAGCATCATATTTAAGTGCTAGTATGATCGCTAAGAGTAGTTTTATTGAGTGTGCAATGAATTAAATAATATTGCAATAGAAAAGGCATACACCAATAAATATAAAACACTCATAGACTCACATATATATCACACATCATAAAATATCTTAAATTCATTATATTTACTTGCAATACATATACATATTTCATCTGCCTACCTAAATATATTACAACCTTCTTACTAATTACACACCTTATATTCTTCTTTGTATACTTCTCTTTTGTGTATCACTATATCCATACACTTGTATTTATTTAGTTCTTTTTTTCTATTTGTATTCACATACTATTCCTTGGTGGAACCCTTTAAAATATCTTTCATTCCCTTGATATTCAGTCCATTATTGTCTGAGTTTTATTGATCTTTCCATGGTTAGGGTTTATGCTACAGTTTTAAGGGTTTATCAACCTTTGGAAGAGAAACCTTAATTCATTTTTACCCTTGATACTTTTGATCTAATTTTTCATTGACTTGTTATAGTCAATCCTTGGTCATATAAGTTAACACTTAAGTCTTGATTAATCCATGTGTTGACTGACCCTTATGCCCAGGGTTACCGATTTGTTCCCTTGCTTAAAAATTATTTTATTATGGTCCATGGTTTTAATATTTCCTATGATCAATGTCTTGAAATATTTCTCCCATTTATACTAAGTTGGACCTATGCATTGGGTGTTAGTAATTCTTGTTTATCAACATTGCCTAGGTGACCCCTTCTTTAAAACAACATTTAAACCATGTGTTTATTTGATTCACTTAATTCTTCCTATAAGAGCTTCATCTTTGTGATTTGTGATGCCTTTATGTTTCCTTCATATCATGCTTTTCTTCCTATCTGCTAGTTGCCATTTAGAAATATGTGATGCGTAGTTGTTTCCTTTGTATCTTGTATCTCTATCACATCAAATTTATTCCCAAGCTTTCCCAAACCCTTTGCACAATATGTGATTCCTTGTTGATCTTTCATTTACATGTTTTGAGCCCTTCACATCATACTTAGCTCATTGCCCGCCAACCTCTAAAATGTGATGGGTGATGGAAATTTTGAAAGAAAAGAATAATATACTAAGAGATGTTGGGATAGGTTTCAACTCATCGCACCACCTCTTCATGTCACATTTGTGCATCAAAAGGCTCACACCTAAAATGTGATATGTAATATGCTTCATAAGAAAAGGGAAAAAGAGAGAAAAATTTAATGAATATTCCACATACAGGTGTCACCATGTTAGTGTGTTAGATACATCCTTTATATCGTAGATTGAACTCTTTTAAAGATAAACAAAGAAGCAATGTGTGATGAAAATTTTATGCTATTGTTTCATCACATAGGATTAATACATTAAAAAAATATGAAAGGGGTGGATATCTAAATGTGATGTGTGATGGAAGGATGGAGGATATACTCTAGAATATTCCTTCTATCATTAGAAGCCTTCACATCATTGTTTTATCTTATCATCCCCAAGGCTTTTGTGTGATATGTGATGGAACTAAGTTCCTATGCATCACATCAACTCTTAACATCACATATTCATTTTTTCTAGTCAAAAGCATAAATGCAATATGTGATGGCTAATAAAGCAAGGTTGGTGGCATTTTGTATGTAGATTCTAAATATATTTTTTTCAAAATTTTTGGAATCATATTGCAATTCTTTTTCCATCTCCTCCACAAACTAGTATTTTTTTAGTAAACACCATTTTTAAGGAGTGACCCTCATCGCATAAAACATAAATATTTTTCCATAAAGGATAAAAATCATTCTTTTTTAATTTAGATTTGTAACTATGATATCTAGTGCTTCCAATTGGTTTCAAAGTGTTTTATTTAATATTTTTTCCTTAATCAAGTTTTGAAGTCAAACTAATTACAATTTAGACATAGGTGGATAGTATAACACATAACTCTTTTTGTATGTATCAAAATTTAATTTTTTTGTTTGTTCGATCAAGGACTTCAATATCTAGTGCACTCATATTTTTCATTTTTTTTAATAATCTTCTATTTTTCCACATGTGCAGAATAGATAGCTTTATTTTTGGTGAAAAACCTATATTCATAAGAAAAAAATATATAATAATTAAATTTAAAAATTTATTTAAAATTATAATTTTTGGGAATCTTATAATGAGGACTAAATACTTACAAAAATAAATTTTAAATGAATTCATTTGATCCCCCAAAAGGTAAATCAAAAGTGGTTTTTTATCAGCATTTCATAGGTGGAAAGGAGACTTTGCTATAGGTATGGTTTAAAACTAGTGGGGTTCTATCCAAGGGGGTTTGATCTAAGGTAGTTTTATCAAACCCTATTCAATTGGAATCCTTTAAATGGAACATTTTAAGGCTTAAATCTTTATATTTTCTAAAAATATGTGATTTTAGCAAAAAATAGAATCTCCCAAAAATTGTAAACCAGCTTTGTGGGATCACCCTTTCCTTATCCTCTTTATTAGCCTCATCAAATAATTTAGCAATAACTAGAAAATAATTAGATTCTATCGTATTATTTACCATAGGTTCCAACTTCATAGGTGGGTTGTCACTTACCAAAGGAGACTTGAGCTTTTCATCCTTAAGCTTTTATTTGTCTTCTTTGACCTTCTTCTCATGCACATGCATTGTGAAAGAATTATTTTATTCCTCTATCTCCTCTTCATCAAATGAATCCACAACATTGTTTTTTGCATTCTTCATTTTTGTTCCAGCTACTTGTGAAGCACCTTCATTGCTAGTGGAAGCACTGCTTCTTCTATTCCTTTTCAACTGAGCTTCTTCCTACAATCCAAGGTCAATTTTCTCTTGTACTGTATCACTCATGTTCATTTTTATTCTTTCATTTTGTTTCATTCTTTTTCCATTGGTAGCAAAGGGTGCTACAAGGGATACATTCTTCCTTTTAGTAGTCTAGGTGTTGGGTTTGGAGGAAGCAGATATATTAGCTATTGCTAGAGTACTTTGTTCCTTCTTCACTTTTACTAATGCAACATTGGATGTAGTTGGAAATGCAAAGGAAGTGATGAAAAATGATCCTCCTAATATTCTAGGTTTGGAGGGCTCTCTTACCACTTTATCCCTCTTCTCTACTGCAACTTCCCTCAACCTATCAACATCATCCTTTGAAAGTGTATGCAATACAAAATATTCCTCAACAATTTTATTTACCCTTTTTGTTCGTTGAGGTGCTGAAGTTTCCAAAAAAAAATTAGTTAAAATCTCTTCATATGTACCATGCTAGGGATAAGAGGGATCCTTGGGGTTGTTCAACAATATTTCAATGAGACCCTCAACTATTTTCTCATCAATCTCATATCCTAGAGGCTCTGTCCATAAATTTATAGGTTCTACTACCTCTATAATGTACTCATCAGTGGATACTAGTAAAGTTAATATCATTTACATATTTAGCTACCAAAATCTTTGGAATTCTATCTCTACCATGCATGTTATTCTAAAAACTATGAAAAATGTAGTTAAAGAATCACCCTGTGCCTTGAATTTGTCAACGTTACTCAAATAATCAAAGATTTGATGTGCTATAAGTTTTCTAGTATCCCAAATCATGTTTTCCTTCCTAGTTATCTCTCATAAAGTAAAATATCAAGTAGACTATCAATGTTCCAAATCATAGTCTCATCCATTCACCACCATGTCATGTGCAACATAAATTTCAGTTTTAAACACTAAATTTCCTCTATTGGTGAAGTAGATCTCTTTACCTATCATGATTGATGCATACCTCACATCAAGGTTGGTAATAGGTTTGGTTTTCAATGCTCTCCCATCATACGTGGCACCAATTAACTTCATAACCACATCATTTTTCATATCCTTTAGCACTGGTATGGGTTTGGTATCATAGAGTCTAGTCAAAACTTTGACTGGTACCTCTTTGATAATTAATCCAGGCACATTTTTCCCTACAAATTTATTGTGCACTCCTAATTTTTATCGTCACAAACTTCACATCCATTCCACTACAAAAATTGGGGAACCCATTCCACACATCTAGCTTCTTCCATACACAGCTTTCATACTTTAGCTTCACTAAGAAATTATATGTATTTAACTCTTTTAACCATTGATTCTTGAGTTCTTTATGATCAAATTATTCCAATTTTCAATGAATGTAGGTTCTAGTGTCCTTGATGGGTAAGACATTACTTGGAATTTTTGAAAATGCATTGATAGGGTCAATGTCAAAAACCTTCCATGAAAACCTTTTGAATTTCGGTCTAGGTCTCTTAGAAGTCCAAACCATAGTTAGTGTGGCCATTTCTCCCTTAATTCCTTTATAGATGCATATGGAAATTACTTCTAATGCAAACCCATAAAGTCTAGATAGTTGTAAATACTTTTTTCATGCTTTAACAAAAACTAGGTTTTGATGGCAAAGAATTTCAATCACCTTCAAATTTCCTTCAGCTCACTCTGATTTCTTCCAAATGTGTAAAAGTGATTTAACACGACTTATAATTTCACTTTATACCTTACTAATTAGACCTAATTTTTCATTTATTCCATTCAATCTCCAAAAATTTGATACACACCTTATGAATATACTGTATGCCCTAAAATGCTCCACAAATGTTCAAATTTGCATGTTTTTTTGTTGGAATCTTTTTGAACATCTTCAAATTATCATTTTACCTCACAAATATTTGTGTCACTACTTGAAACCTCATATATTAGGGGTTTATTAGTATTCTCTTTAATTTCTCCCCCTAAACCCATTATTAGATTTAGTTTTTGAAAGAATTATTTGTACCAAATGGAGGTATAGATGTGTTTGGTTCATTCTTGTTCTCAGGCTCATCCTTTTTCTTCCAAATCTTATTTGTTTCCTTATTTACTTCAATAGTGTCAATTTTATTCACATGTTTATTCCTCTATATAAGATTAGTTTCCTCCTATTTTTTCTTCTATAGAATTTATAAATATTTCTTTGTTTGTTATAGGTGTAGCAGACAACATTTTTCTAAAAAAACTCATTTGAATTCATCCTTGATCTCCATTATCTAGCCTTATGATCAAATTCATTAAACATGTGTAGAAATAACCAAGGAAATATTGAATCATTCTACAAGTATTGAATCTATTCATCATTTGACTTCTACACTCAATAGCTCTATGTCCAAATTTCTTGCATGCCAATCATTTTCTAGAAAAGAATCAAACATTATAATTCATTCTACCTCTACATTTTGTTTCCCTATGACCAAATTTATTACATGAGAAAAAAATTCTATTGAAAGATGAGTACCTTTGAGAATTAGGTAGTCTAATTGATGTCCTTATAGTATTACTTCTTTGATTCTTGATATGTCTACCATTTTTTTGAGTCTTCCTCTGATTTTCAACCTTGTCAAGGGATTGATTTAATTTTGAACTATTTCCTTCTTCAAGTCTCAAACCACTTATACCCTTAGAAGGTTTTTGTCCTACAAGTAGTTCATCCAACCTTGTAGATTTTTTTTGAATTTTTCCTCATGGGCTCTTTCTTTCTTTAGATTTTATCTTATGGTTTCCACTTCTTGTTCATACTTGATGCATTCATCAGTATTGCTTTAAATCTCAAATTTT
Source organism: Sequoia sempervirens (assembly GCA_007258455.2). Classification (NCBI taxonomy): domain Eukaryota; kingdom Viridiplantae; phylum Streptophyta; class Pinopsida; order Cupressales; family Cupressaceae; genus Sequoia; species Sequoia sempervirens. The sequence continues at coordinate 21,165 of VDFB02093404.1, forward strand.
GGATAGTCCTCAATTCTCTTCCTTTCTTCCACTTGCACTTTTAGTCTAGTGATGTCCTCATTTGCTTTCCTCAACTGATCACTGACTTCTCTATGCCTTTCTTTGAACTTATTGATTTTATCTCTTAATTTTTTGATGCATTCATTTGGTTCTTTTAGGTTATCCTTTATAATTCATTTCTCACTTTCAACTCTGTCCATATCTTCAAGATCGACATTGAGTTCTTCTTTGTCAATTGTGCAGTCATCTTCTATGCACTCAATTGCTAAGATTTCTTTTGAAGGAATGGGACACCATTTTCATCCATGTATTCAAACTCCAATATCTTCCTCAAGATGTTAGACTTTTCTAAAGGAACCAAGATCTGATACCAATTGTTGAACACCCAAAATATTGAGAGGGGGTTTGAATTAGTATTCTATTAAAAAATTAAAATGTAAACCATCCAAACAATAAAGAACATATAATTGAAATTGTAAGTAAAGATATAAAAGAGATCATAGAACTACATAAAACATAAGCACCAATATTTTTACATGGAAAACCAAAAATGGGAAAAATCATGGTGAGAATTAGCTCACAATATATTTTAACCAGTTATAAGATATTATACTAGCTTATAACCAAGACGCATTGTCCTTAGGAGGCTCACATCTTGAAATGATTACAAATTAGAGTGTGGCTCATTTCCAAGAGGTGAATTGATGGAATACACCTTTCATGTGTTGAATTAAGTTCCAATTAAGCTCTAAAATAAAAAATCCTACACTAGTTTCCTACTTCACAACATACACTACCATGATACAAAAAATAAACATACAAACTCACATAATATCACACTATCACACAACTCATCTTATCACATGTCACATATTCAATACAAAGTGTTACATATTTATATGTTATTCCATTTGCACACATCAACTAGGTTGGCCTAATTAGATGTACACATACTTAATTCAAAAATAGCTTGTCAACTCAAAACTTGAAACGAAGCTCCTTTCACACTCAGACCAAACTGTGTAAGGCATAACTTAGGTTGGCTCAGACCTAAGAAAGATCTCTTTGACATATAAAAAAACATATTAATCTTCATACCACTTATCCAAGTATAAGGTTGGCTAGAAGAGGACTTAATCATAAAAATAGGCCAAGTTAACTAACACCAATCAACCATATGATCATATGAGCACATGCCATTTGGAATAAATGTAGAGTTAACACCTATAAATCATCTCCCAAAGTCATAACAACTGGATCAAAGTACTAAGGAATTAAAACCAAATAAATCATACCACTATGCACAACTTTGAGCAACTTTATGCCGATATTCTATCATTTGTATATTTCAACATATTCAACCAAAATTGTTGAAAATTTGTTCATATATGCATTTAATAGTCTTGAATAAAATACTAAAACTACATAGTCCAATCTTCTAAAATGAGCAATTTCAGACCAGATTACTGAAACAAAGTAGCACAAATACTATTTATCAGATAGGTAGAAATTTTCATCATCCAATGTTGGCATCAATGACTAAACACGGAAGGGATTCTTCTTCATTATTCGAAAAAAAGTAACACAAATAAAAACATTATGTGATCTATCATCCATGTTAGTAGATCCCTCCCCATAAGCATGCATATATGTGTTGTTATTCATCAATATGTGTAGTGATGAACAAGACTCAAATGAATTCATGTGATGTGAATCTCTTGAATCAATTATCCACCTCTCTAATTCAAAATTTGTAACTGCAACAAGTTCTTGACCCTTGTGTCTTATTAAATTTGATAAAGAAGAAGAACATGAACATCCTAACATTGTTGAAGGAAAATTGATTTAATTCCTTTTAAGAAGATTCTTAAAATCATCTATCTATTTTGAATAACATTGATGTTAATCATTCCATTTTTTCTTTCAATATGTACACTTAGACTTCTCCTTCTTAGATGATTCCCTTTGAGAGGGTGAGGTTCATATTCTTTATGTACATTTCTCTTTTTATTATTTATATTCTTATCAAGATTTCATGATTCTTTATATACCATAGGCTCACTAACCACCAATTCTTATAGTTAAGAAAACATGATTAGACCTATATGAACTAACTTAACTTGCTCTTTGTTGATGGGTGTTTTTGTACCTTCTCAACATAGGAAGTGCACAAGTGCACTACCTCTCTTGAAAGGTAGAAATCTGCAAACAAGTTACAAATCACTACCACAAGGTTTTGAATGTTAGGTCATGGAAATTCTTGGAATATCTCAATTAGTTGATGTATTTTGTTGGTAACATAGGGTCAACCTTTATGGCTCACAAAACAAGGGAAGTTGGGTCTGAAAATGGAGTTTCAAAGTGTTGGAAGTGAATGAATAGTGGTTATCCACTCAAAACAACAAGCTAAAATCCACCAAGTTCATCTGATTTAGCTTCATGATGATGCTTGAGATCCCACTCTAACAAGGAGTTGAAAGAAATAGAAAAAGAGAAAGGGTAAGAGAGTTGTTTTAATCCTAAGCTATGAATGAACAATAATCATGGAGGGTGCTATAGTAGACGGACTCACACAAACTAGATTTTTCTTGACCAAGAAAGACCTATAGCTACACAAAATTAGTGCAATCTTCTAAGGATTCCAAATTTTCAGATTGTACACTCACCTCATGAACATAAAAATGAGCTAGGTTGTAGCAAATAAGTTAGCTCAGACAATCTTTACAAAGTGATTCATCATCAAAAAATCACAAAAAGCATGGGCTGGAAGTGCATCAAATAATGTAACATCCAACACCATTAAATTCATCCAAGAAACTACAAGATAAGACTAACATAGAAGTAGAACCATGCATGCAAGATGAGAAAAATCAAAGAGAACACCCATAAAATAATGTAATGTTGTCTTTTATTTCTACAAATTCCTTTTGCACCAATTCTCCAACCCTTTACAAATGAGGGGCAAGCCCCTATTTATAGTTTTACAAAGCCTAATGAATGGCTAGGATTTAATTACAATAAGTGTCTCATATTTTTTTTAATTAGAGTTTTACCTACCCCCCATTATATGGAAATTTAAAATACAACCTTTGTATTTTCCTTATTTTGTCCTATAGTGACCTGTTACTATATTATTTTTTTCATTTAGTTGATTGCCCTTTTGCTATAGCTAAAACTATTTGAAGGCTGCCCTCTAGTTGATATGTTCCTAGTATTCTCTTCAGTCAATCAAATGGGCCTCATTTGCAGATTTGCATCATTGTGGGAAATGGATTAGCCAACTCTGATCTCGGTCACACAGCTCCTGATGGATTTTGATCATTGAATGAAAAATAGGACAAATCCCTCTTACTTCTTACTTTTGTAAACAATTTTTTGGCTTCGTGTCACTGGCTTCCCTAGTGTAGGCTATCTAAGTCCTCATTCTTAGACCTCCATTTGCATTATTCATAAGCAAGCCTTGCATTGATACATCTCATAGCAATTCCCTTTGGGTAGTGCAACTTCATGGTAGGAATATCATGAATAGTCCTCCTCGGTGATAGGTTCCTTTGGGTAATCTTCATTGGTTTATTGGTCAATTATTTTTTGGAAAGCATCCATGGGAAGGTAAATCATGTACTCCTCACAAAACTACATCTTTCATCTCACTTGATAGATCTTCTCTAATGGACGTCTACACACCAATCATCTTAATAAGCCTCAATAAGTTATCCTATATAGAAGATTAGATTAATCAATCTTATCAAATAGTAACTAATGTAGTCATTAATAAAATCCCTTTTGAATTTCCCTTGAGTGTGATTTTGAATTGCACCCCCTTCTTCAAGTCCTTGAAGCAAATCTTGGTTATTAAGAAGTTTGACCTACTTCACGATTTATGAAGAATCTCGTAAATCACTTTGACCATGTATCCCACAAGTATTTACTTTGTTTATGACATAGCTTAGAAAATACTCATCAAAGCCTTAACTCTAAGCATTATCCTAAATCTTTTAATTTGTCCACTTAATCCTTATTAAATCATTACACTATAGGAAATTTGATTCTTCTTGGCCAAATTTTGAGTACAAAATGACCATGTAGGTACCTCATGTAGGTGCATTAGAGAAGACAATTGTTTGGGCGGCAGTGGAGGCAGTGCTCCCCGCAACAGGAAAATTAATTCTCATCACTTTATTGTCATCACTTCTTGACCATGCATGAATGTTCCCACAAATGGAAACAAAGGTTTACAACACACTCCCTTCACATTTTCCACTTTAACTATGTTCCCTCCTTTGGCTTAATATGCATTGTGATTCTACAAAGGAGCCCCCCATTCGGTGAACATTTGCTAAATTTTGAATAAGACGTGTCCTTGCTTGCCTAAACATCTTGACTTGATCAAGATTTATTTTAAGGAAACAATCATTCTTGAGCTCGGTTCTTCTTGTTTTTCATGACATAGAATCCAACCGTAAATTATGAGAGTCCCTAAGTTGGCTTTAAGGGTCAATATATATCCATCAATCAACCTTTCCTCCCATTTGGTATTTTGAAGGTGGAAAAAATTACACCTTATTCCTTGTTCTTACTCTTGTCAGATAAGATGGGAAGAGAAGTGAACTATTTGTGATGTGAAATGTCCTTCCTATGATCATTAAATAACCTTTAAATATCTTCTAAATACAACATGTTCAAACGATGCATCTATTGTCCACTACTCATATGCTTTCACAAATCATTTATTTTCTTCAATCAAATAAATACACCACGGTCTATTATTATTATTTCAAGCTACTCTCATACTCTAGTTCACCGTTACCTTCATTTCATCTCCTATTATAGGGTATGGAGTTTGTGAATGATAGATCATGCTTAAGATTGATTTCCCTCATCTTAATAAATTTGAAAATTCCCAACTCATTTAGCGTCTCAAATATTATATATATACATTGGTTAAATTTTGCACAAGTGGGGATGGTCTCGAGTAGTTCCTATTCACATGCCAAGTGAGGAAGATTTTATCATTTATGTATTAAATAATTTTACACTATGGGCTTCATTTGAATTAATTGATTTCAAATTTAATGTTGAGGATCTACTATTGTTGTAAGAAATGTATTATGGAAAGGGAGGAGGTGGACCCCCCAGACCAAAATTTCATGGGTGTGAGAGAGTAGAGCGTTGAGGTGAAGCAGTCATTAAGGAAATGACATGAAGTAGGTGAAGGCCTATATGAAGGTCTTCACAATATGATACTACATAATCAAGATGACACTGGTCTTCATCCACTCATCACCTTACCCAAATCGTCCCATGTCCTCAGTGTATTATCACATTCTGCTTAATGCTCGAATGATATAATTCTTCTATGCACATATAGATTCAAGATTCAAGCATTAGGCAATCCTAAAAACATCACATTTTATCAACCCCCCATCTCTGAGTTCATTATCCTCATATGAAGTGGTTCCTAATTAGCTCAAGACTAAAATGCTTGGTCACAAGGCCATTCAAAAATTTAATGTTCTTACATCATTTTCCTATGTTGAGATCAAGCAAGGCTTGCAAGAAGATTATCAAAAAATTGATGTGGAGAAGTTGGCAATGCACACCACTTGCTCGTTAAATTTTAGTGATTTTGTAAAATTCCCTCAATTATTGATTGTAGCCCATTCCCTTTCAATAATATCTCTAGGTCCAATGCTGCATGATTTTTGTAGAATGAAACCTCTATGTCAATTGGAAAGCATTTGATGGAGGCTTCATAACTGGATGTCCTTCATGCAAGGAGAGCTTTCAAGAGGTGATAATGAGAAGACTGCCCTAGGGGGCTATAAAAGGAGTGGATTCCACCATGAAGAAACTCATCTTCATTAATAACAAATGTGGTTCCCAAGGATAGTGGTGCTAGGAACCTTAGGTGTGCGAGGACAATCTCCTTTATTTATTGTGAATCCTAGTCTTGAAGTGATGAAGCTCCCCCATCTTTAATGAGGATGTCTTATCCCTAATCCCACGACAATATGTAGGAGGAATCAACAGTGTAGAGTCCACAAAGGAGGCAGCTATAGGGCTAATCCTATGGGTGGCCATAATAAGGTAGATGTAGCTAGTGGCTGAGGGGATGGCAACATAGGAAACCAATCTCCCAAGTTATATTTTCACCTAGTGAATGACAGTTCAATCATCACCATAGTATAAAAATATTCAAGCAATAGTGTCTACCACCCTCATACCCACAATCTTTAGTTTATCCCTAGTATTTTTCCCTAACACTGATTTCTATTCGGTCTATTCATTTATTTGTTACATTATTTTCAAAGTTCATGATCCAACCCTTTGCTCATGAATTATCAATTTTTCCCACCACTAACATTTTTTGTTGGTCATTTAATGCTACTTCCAAGGCATCATTGTTTTGGCTATATTCAACTTTACCTAAGCTATCTTTCAAATGTGTTTCATCCGGCCACACCACTTAATGGTCTATATGACTAAATCATGTTCACCCTTAGAAGTGCTCCTAATCAACTTGGTTCAAATTCACATGATAGTAAGATGGTGAGAATTCAATCCTGGGAGAATTCCAAGTGTGGGATGTAAGGTGTAGGAGGCAACCATAGGAAAGTCGAATTAGAACAACAAACCCTAGACTAGAAATTTGAAATGTAGACCCTGTAAGAAAGAATGGTGTTGCAGCTGGAAGAGATAGTGTGACGGAAGCTGGTAGGTGTTCACCTCCTACAATTATTTAATAACTAATCATTTATAATGATGATTCAAATATTGGATATCTAACCTAAATATCTATTTCAATCATCATGAAGGTGCATTTAACTTGTCAACCCAAGGACATGAACTTGAAATGTCTCAACATAGTATGTGCACTAGGAAACCAAAGTAGCCATTTTCATTCTGTGGCTAAAGAACTCACAATGCTAAAATTAAATTGCTTAGAAGGGAATAACATAAATTCTAATCATCAATCAACAACTACATCAAACTAAAATGCATAGTAGGACTAAAAATCTGAGCAACAAACAGGGCACTACTCTATCTACTTTGGCTACAGGAACATTCACAGAATGGAATTCTAGTGGTTGCAGGAATAGTTGATGCCATATTTCTAACTGATTACTATACAAAAAGAAATACTAAACTAATACTAAACTAAGAGGATGGATTACTCACCAAGTGGGCCCTCTTGGATAAGTATCCTCTAAAACTAAT